>JBAMIB010437952.1:0-17700 GCA_037177415.1 Kaempferia rotunda | reverse complement strand
AAATTTCAACGTTGGATCTAGTATGAATCACATCAAAGCTAACAACCTATGTTGTGCATGTATGCAAAAAAACTAAATAATAGATTTGCAAAAAGATAAAAATGGAAAAAATACTTTTAAAAGTACATAATTTGATAAATTCTAAAATAACATACACCTTTTAATAATTTTAAAATTCCAAATAAAAACGAAAGAAATGGATGATTTAAAAATATATATATAGTTTTCTAAAAAACTGTCCTTAACAGTCATGTTGGTTTGTGCAAAACTTGCTAATTGAATTTATTTTATTTTACATTTTCAAAGCATTTTAAAAATAAGAATTAGTTAGAAATAAAATTGGAATGCAGTGTCTCCTGGCAAATTTTCTTAATTAAAAGAAACACTCAACCAACTTCAAACCCTAACACAAACAAAAACCAACACAAAGGCAAGTTAGATGTTTCAAGATAATACCATTTAATGATCACCAACATCACAAATACTACTTTTGCAGTAGTTTACAACCCGTAGATAGAGATGAGTATATGAACAAATAACGACGAAACAGACTTTATACAATTAGAAACAAAAAATATTATACCAAGAACAGATGATATTCTCACTTGTCATCTATAATATCTTTCACTTCGTAAAATTTAGAGCTGTGGGCTTATGACTCTGCTTGTTTCTTGTCGTTGCTCTTGCTTCGGAAGGGTGAAAGCAAGGAAAATGACCGAGAAGCTGCAAAAAGTGAATCAACTTATAGAGAAAGGCAGACCAAATTGAAATAGAATCGTAATGATACAAAAAGGCCATTAGAGTTCAGATGATGAGTATTGATACAACTTGAAAGCTCAGAAACACATCTAACCTTTACTTGGTGTGCTTCCAGTATGGTTACCATCTTGTGAAATGAGGTTCTTCAATAAATTACCTGAAAAAGAAAATGATTGATTTTACTAGAAAGGAAATACAAAAGAGGAAGGAATTAGTTCCATTCATTTCCTCTGTTTTACTTCTGCTTGAATTGGGAAGGAATGGATGGAAATTATAACAAAGATAAATATGTAAGTGAACATTTCTCTCTCTTCAATTCCGTCTTAGTAAAAGTACAGTTTATTTCTTTCAGACCAATTTATTTGCCTTCTATTTCCTTCCCTCCAAGTAAACACAGCATGAAGTAATCAATATGGATATATTGACAAAAATCTACAAGGAGTATATCAAAATACTTAATCCAAAAAGTTAAATTGGCTACAGAAAAAAGAGAGGGAATGTGAAAAAAAAAATAAAGTGGGTTGAAAGACTCAGAATGATTTCGATAGAACAATCTAAGAAAGTTCAATAAATTTTCATGCCAGGCAAACTTGTAATTATTGAATTATTTGTCAAGGCAAGTAGTCATACTTGCAAGCGAGGTGAAATCATGCAATCTTACCAGCATTGGGGGAACCAGTAGCAACTGTTTGTTCATCGACAGATGAAACGTCTGAGCCATCTGTGCTTTCACCCATTAAGTTGTGTCGCTTTCGACCAAATTTTAATAGCTTTCTGAAACCCTTTTTTTCCTGGCTAACAGGCTCCTCGCATGTTTCAAGATGATTCCCTAATGTCAATTTTGCAAAACTAGTTACAGACTCTTGCACAGTCTTTCCTCCATCATATCCTAAATGAGTGCCAACAGGATCATCCAATGATGTTCCTCTAGGATAAGGGACTTGATAATATTTTTCTGGTTCTGTCAACTTTGAAAACATCTGAGGTTCATGTCTAGACTGAGAAACAACCTAATGAGCAAAAGGATGTTGATTCCATGTTATTATGCATGGTTCATGTAAGATAAAAGAAATAACAAAATTACGTAACAGTATGTTGTCTTAAGACGAGATGTAAATGGAACAATAGTCAAAAATACTTTTATACTTGGATATGAGTCTCTTCATTCCATAGTCATCTTAGCATGAAGAATTGGCTATTAAACCCCTCAACAATAATGTCACCAGACACAACTTTAGAATCTGACTGAACTACAAAAGACTATTTTGCTCTCTAGTGAAACTGATGCTGTTAATGTTCAACAGAATGATGCATTCAAGAAAAGACAATGTATGGCTCAAGATTGAAAACAAAAATAGGAGTAATTGTGCTAAATCAATTATCTTGTTACAAACTAAAAGATATGCAACCTCAAAGGAATAAAACATACCTCAAAGGAACTCAGCTTCCCATCCAATTTTCCTGCACCCTCAAGTTTACCTATAACAAGAGAAGGAGGATGAATCATAGTGTATCCTCTATCAGACTCATTCCCATGTGATCTTTCTTTTGTGTCTAACATCTTGCCACCCTGACTGGCAACTAGAGCAGTCACCACATTGTTTTCAAGCATTACCACAGTCTTCTCAATCACCAGATTTTCATCACTGTTGCTGGGTTGATTATCACCGGACAATTTCTCCTTGCTACATCTGAAAATCTGAGGAGGTTTGCTTCCAGTCCCCTTTTGCATTGAACCTTTGTTGGTAGATTCCGTTCCAATTCTATCTGAAGTCTTTGGTGTTTGAATTTTAAGCTCTGGTAGGTTGCTGTCTTTCTCTTGTCAAGTTGCATAATGGCAGTAATCTTTTTCTGAGATTCATCGGGTAAGCTTTGCTTACGAAATCGATTAGCAGATACAGATTTCACCAAGGAAGGATGCTGATTGTAACTGCATTTTGGATCTGAGAGTCTCTTCATTCGAAGAGAGTCTGCCTTTGCTTCAGCCATTAACCCTTGTTTTCTTAACATAGGCAATGATGATGTTGATCGAGTTATACCATGCTTGCTTTCAGTTAATCTACTGGGTTTAGTGGCTTTCTGGGAGACAATGGCACCAGTTGAGGAGGTTCTTATAGGAAATTTATGCAAAAGTGAAGAATTAACAGGATCAGAGTCACTGAACTTTGAACTTTTGTAAGGATTTGGCAAGGTCTTAGTTAATGAACGAGCCTTTGTCTGTTGTGCAGCCAAAGGTAACTTAGTAGTAGCAGCATTGCTTCTTGCAGCTATTCTCTTTTGTCTCTCTCTTTTTAAAGCTTCCAAACGTTTTTTCTCTTCTTCTTCCTAAAAGTAAAAAAATTGGCCAAGTCAACTAAGTAGAAAGGTAAACAAATTCTATATAAGCCAAATCATTATGAACTAGTAAGCATTTATTTCATGTAGTAAATATTTAATAATTTATAACTTAAATCTATAACATTAAACTTAGGACAGTGCATAAAACTTCTAGTAATGAATTGTGGAACATAGTTTCAACTTTTAAACCCAATTTGAACTACTATGGAAAATTGATTCATAAAGAACTTTGCTAAAGTGAATTTGGAATAAACTAAGGCCGTAAAATCTACAGCTTTTATTAACCACAAGGTTATCTCTCTCTTTTCTTTTGTTTGTTGGAGACTTACCTAACACAAGTTAATTGAGAGTTCATTATATCACAAGTTGTATTAGAACCAACTATTTGTGGTCAGCTACTTGATGTTATCCCTCTGCTATCTATCCCCTTAATATCGATGTGGATACACTCCCACACTAACAGCACACTGAATCAAAACAACACAGTGAACGTAGTAAAAACTATAGAAAACAATTGTTTCAATCACTTAGAATCCTAGATCCATAAACATGTCAGATATTAATGTCCAAGCAATTCTAAGTGCCATTTAGCTAACATAAGAGGAGATGGTAACTACCCTTTCTCTTTTGACTTTCTGAAGGTCAGCTTTGTAGGAACGCAACTTTTCTGCACGTTTTTGTGCTTCAGTTAATGGATTAAGCCTCGAAGATGAAGACCTGTTCTTCAACAGTGCATCTTTTCTCATTTTTTCCACACTGTCCTTTGAGGCTTTGAAGTTATCCTTGTCCAATTTCTTTATTTTCGGATTAATTGAGGGATTCTCTGGGTTAGGCACTTGTAACTTGACTGAATTTCGAACAGAATTCCGGAAATCAAAATCAGTTGCTGGATGATGCCGTACAGATACCATCTCCCTTCCACGTTCAGTAACCAAGGAGACATCTTCTGGTTCATAACTAATTTGACCTTTGATTTTATTAGATGACTCTTGAGCTTTGCCAGAGGATAAAGAAAATTCAGAATCCATATGGATAGCAGTGATGTCTGACCCAATATCCCGTGAAACTGACCTATGAGGAAGCACGAAGGATTCATCTGGCATGACATTTAAAGAGTTCTTCAATGTAATAGCATCATGCGCATATGCATGATCAGTGTATGCACCAGAATATCTCACACTATTAAATTGTTTTTCTTTTCCATTTACCAGAAACTCATCATTTCTCATTCGCCTATATACTCCTTTCTTTTCTATTTCCTTGAAGTGGTGATCCACTGACACTCTACCATTATGTGAAACTAACAACGGATCTTCAAAAGCTACCTGTTTCATTCGTGTAGCCTTCCCATTAGCTAAATCAAACCCCATTGTGCAGTCACAAGAATCACCATACTCAGAAGGACAAGTCATATCAGCTTCATCCCTGATCTGGTTTCTCCTTGGAGGCTCTTTTCCTCCTGCAAACATGCTTTCTTCGACTCTTCTTGATTTTTCTTCAGCTCTTAGTAAGAATTTCTGAAATGCTTGCCAATTTCCAGAATCTGTCTCCTCTCCACCTGCAACTTTGTCATTGCTATACCCATCTGAATACTGTGCAGTTTTAATTTGACCAACAACTTCTTTCTTGGAAATCTCAGCAAAGTGCTTGTGCTTGCTTTCTTGCATATCAGATTGTAAATCTTCAGCCTCAGATTCAGATATAGATTGTGATTCACTTTCAGATTGTCCTACACCATGCTTCTTGGATCTGATATCATTTACGTTTGAAGTGACGACTATATTAGACTTTTTCTTTCCTGACTTAACAACTCTTCTATGAGATTTATGGCTATGAGAACCATCCTTATCAGAATCTGAAGTATTTTGATCTGTATCATCGTGTGATCTTGTGCTCCTTCCCCTAGTGTCAGTATGTTTATCATCCATGGACTGCCTTTTCGATCCCTTTTTGTGAGAATTACTCAACCTCTGATCCTCTGCTGAATGATAGGGAGGATGAAAATATGGGATGCTCCCTGGGTAGTTTTGATAGCAAGGCATTCCCTGCACGGTATAAGATTGAAAGCCAGGATGACCTGGTGGTGGTGGCAAAGGCCATTGTGGATAAGTTGGATGCTGAAATTGACCATGAAAATGTTCCTGGTGTCCTACAGGCACCTGTGCATCTTCAGGAAGGTGTTTATCTGAGAAAAAGAAACAAATATTGACCACGACAAAATATATTCTCAGAAAATTTTCCACATCAAAATATCTTAACATTTTCTTTAAATGCCATATTATTTTCACAAGTAATTGCAGATTGCATGTTTAGATTAAGTACCAGATTTTCCATCAATGGCGAGTACCATATCACCCCCCGAAAGAGAGCGTGGATCCACATAATCTTTTTGTGTCATAGCTTCTGCTGCAAACACAATGCCTGATGCATTCAAGGTAGAAAATTCTGGCTGAATGGACATTGCAGCTGCTGCTTCAACTTCAAGCCATTGTCCAGTATCAAGCTTCGTCTTCCATAGCTCCCTTAATCCTATGCAGGCCTCCCTATTTAAAAGATGGAAGAATTGGAATTACAAATCAGTAGTATTGCACAAAGATACTGCTCAACAGAGGCGAAACTTACTTTAAACGTGAGGCACCAAAACTCTCAGCAAATGATATCAAATCTATCAATTTATCCATGTCAAAGCCAGCTGCTTCAGCTCGTGCAAATGCCATCCCCTGCTCTTTCTGTAAAATCATTTTGCGGGTCTCAAGCACCCTCAGAAGTTGAACTCTGCAGAAAAATTAAGCATGGCTTTACGCTAAAATTCTTATACAATTTAGTGAAGATAACCAAAATATTACCAGATAAAACCCGTCTTATAGCAGTTAATAAATTCACAGAAGATATTAAACTACTGGTGGAACAGATTTATTCTTCTAGTGACATTATGATCATGATATTAAACTATGTGCCCTCTTTTCTTTTCTGTTATATATTATTTTGTGATCCAAATCCAATACATTGGATCACAAGGCAACATAGTTTACCATCATACTTTTGGCAATGCTCCTACTACTGTTTGAGTACAAGTAAAATGTAGTCAAAAGGACAGCTAAATGTAAGCACATTTTAAGTGGCTCATACTTTGAGTTTTCCTGCGTGATGGATCCATTCGATTCTGGTAGATTCGGTTGTGATCCAGGCTGCAAAAGAAACACATCTGAAAGAAGAACACTAGGTATATATACACAAATATATATTTGTTGGTAGAAAAGTGGGCTGTTGCATTTTTAAAAAATGTGATCTGTCAAGTTCATACTGACACATATTTCTTGAATATTCAAGTACTTTCTGAAATTTCAATATTCTGATGCAATTTAGTAGATGAATGTTGATATATGTTATAAGGAGAAGAAAAAGAAAATACTAATCTCGATATGGCATGTCAAAATTTTATATCTTTGTCGATCTTTAGTGACAATTTGGTGCTGTATCATATGTTATTTTATCAATATTTATTAAATAGAGAGATTAACTTTTGTATTTGCTCTTTTGATCCATACAACTATTTCGTATGCGCATGGATATCATGGAGAAAAGATGTGTGTGGTTGCATCAAACCATACCTTGTATAGAACTACTGCCTTTTCTGCATCAATATCAACTGAAGTCTTCATGCCTAGCCAAAATCAAGAAATAGTAGCACGTTAGAATATCCAAGAATGGTAGTGGAACCAATCTGAATCAAAATGGAAGCACAATGGGTAATTTTATGATGAGGATCAACAAGGAAAAATAAGTAATTCAAACGCCTAACTCTTATAAAATCAAGTTTGATGGTAAAGACCAAGGCAATGTTAATACCCACAATACATATGTTAGCACACCCTTGAAAGGAGATAATCAATGTGTGATATACTGATATTTACTTGGAAGTTCATCTTCTTGTCCAATGGAGAGATGACTGATTTATTCCAAGGAAATACCTAAAGAAAATACTATGCCTGGAAGTGTCAGCTTCATTTCAAGCCATGAAAATCTGCATCAGGTCAGTCCCAGACAACAGTTCAAACCGTGCCTATCTCAGACCCAATTACTCAGGATCCAACTCACCACAAACGCAAGCATGGGTTGAGTCAGACCAGACTTCTTTAAAATTTTAATCATTCTACATCTACTAAAAATCCAAAAATAGAATAAATACTATTCTAAATTATATTTTTACTATATTAAAAACATTTAATAACAAGAACTACTATTAGAATTTGTATAGAAAAATATGGTGGGCGGACCAAGCAAAGAGGTTGAGACCCAACGCCAAACATGATCTCAGGGTCAGCAGTGTCAAGCACTGCACGAACAAGCCTATCACTGCCCAAACCACACCAAACCGAATCCAACACAGTTAGCACTTCCAACTTTGTTGACATGGACATAAATGCTACCTGCACTGCACAAATTGTACATCAGGTGACTATGCTGATGAGTAAACCCATGATTCCATAGAACGACATTGCGATCCCTTTAGGAAAAAAAAAGATTTTCTAAGAGGAAAATTTAGAGATATCTAGTCACCTAGATAAATGTATTTTTTAACTAAAAAGAATCTAGTTAACAAGAAGTGAATCACTAAGGTGAATGAATTCATTAGTTCGGCACATCGGCCTAAGGTACCTCGAGTGGACTCTACTGGTTTAATCGGTTGATCAGCCACCTGCCAAAAAAAAACAGAAAACAGATTGCCATACAAGTTTTAACGATAACATAAAATGATCAGATCGACATACAGTTCTCAAGCCAAAATTATCATTGCCCTGGATGGCAATTGCGTTCTCAATCTGCAAGATTTCAGACTCTATAGTAGTCACACGCTCCAGAACCTCGGGTTGGCTCACAAAACGAACAAATCTGTAAATATTAAAGCTCAAAGTTTGACTCAGTTAACTTTCAACCACATGCTGCTGCTATATCATGGAGTACATATAGGTTACGTAAAGAAAACAAAGGAAAAAATAGTCATTACATAGGAACATTGTGTGGCTGCAAACTTCATAGAATCTTTCCTTACCTCTCCACAGTGAGTTTTGTGAACCATGCTGCACCAACTTGTGGGTCTGGTTCAAGGATTATGGAATATCCCCCCTTGTCAATCTGATCCTGGGCGGTCTTCAAATGGGCAAGAAATGGATTCAACAAACCAGATGCAAGTTTCTCTTTCTTATTATTTGATATTATTACCAAATCGAACCTGATGAAAGAAGACTATTGTTAAAGAGAGTTGTAAAACAAAGGCTAGAGATAAAATTTCAAGAGACCATTGTTAAAGACAGCACAAAGGGAGAAGGATAGGATAAAACCCTACATCAAAATCTCACATCACAAATTGAAGGTCCTTAAGATATGCTTAAATTCTAAGAGATCCCCACATGCGCCTTGGCATTTTACATTTTAGATTGAATTGGGCTCGCTGGTGGGATTAACATGGGGTATTAGAATAAATGATTTACCTCTAGAGATGTTGGTTCTGAAGGGCACGTTAAGAAGTGTAGGATGTGAGAATGAGAGGATAAAACTCCACCTCTTAGTTTCACATCTTCTACCAAGAGATCCTCACACGTGTGCCTTGGCAGTTTACATCTTGGGTTGAATTGGGCTTCCTCTTGGGTTTAACAACCTCAATAAAGACTATTAAATTGCAATGAGTCCATCACATCTCAAAATAATTTGTTACTTAATATTGGGATAGCTTTCTAATATATAGACATAATCTTCCATGGCAATTGTGTCTGTAGGATAATCAGCATGGAACATCCTAGCTTTAACATGTCATCTCATGTTCATCATGACTCTAAGATACTAGCCTAACTCTAATAGCATGTTAAATTGATGTAGAGCTCATTCCAATAATCCCAATTGACATGGTCAGCAATGTATTCTTGCTGAGGTTCACAACCACCTCGCAGTGTTTTATTCAAGCCTATGTATAAAAGAATTGTAGAAGTGTCTACATCAGAGGCATGCACACAAATCAAAATGATATCACACTCCTACATGCTTGTTGGAAAGAGAAACAACACTACCATCACCAAATCAAAAATCACAGTTCAATTCTTATCCATTTCAAATGACAAACACAAATGTGTTAATCTTGATCAAGAAGAGAATTCTCAATCTCTTAATGAAACATATCGTTTTAAGTAATCCCAGCTTCAAAGTAGGCTTCCACCAGGAAATAAAATACATCCATTATCCCAAATCAAATCTTTAGACATCACTTTTTTGGTTCAAATCTCCCCATCTTAGAAACCATAGATACCTTACAAGATCTCAAACTTTCACTCTCTCGGACATCTGGTCTTTCTATGAATCCCTCGATCTATCCCTCCATATCGAACAAGAAATAGAGGCGTTGATAAGGATTTGGCGTCATACCTGGTACGAGTAGGTGTCAGCTGGAAGACCACCGAATCTAGTCTAGTTTCCGACCTCATTTTAAAAATCAAGTGCTTTGGTCCCTCTCCTCCTCCACTCCCGTCGCCGCTCGCAGCCTTCTAACAGAATCTATGAGATCTTACTCGCAGGAAGGTTGCAACATCAAAAGCCACCGCCTTTTTTGGCTTGTAGTGCTGATTCAGGAAAAACGGAAGGCAAAAAAATACCTACACTACCAAAAACAGTTAAGTTTCCAGATCCATCAATGGTGCCAAGCACTACTACAAATAACTGAAGAAGAAAAAGCGTAGTAGCTCAAAATAGGTGCTTCAATACGGGAACTTACCGAAATACTCGGGCAAACAGCGGATCGCTCAAGGTGGCTACAAAGATCGATAGTAACTGGGACACAAATGAGAGTGGAGGAGGAGCCGAGGAGGAGGAGGGTCTGAAGGTCCAAGAGAGGTGGTGAAGGTTAATGGCAGTGAATGCAAGCAAGAAGCGAACACATGATAAAGAGAAACTTTGCAGAGAAGAGGACAAGTGAAAGATGAGAAGAGAAAAATAAATAAATAAACAAAGTTACGAACGGAGTGAGGGAGAAGCTTTGGATTCGTTTGAGACAAATGGGAAATCAGTAGAACGGAATAACAACGCTGTAAATTATTTTTAAATTTAAAAAAAAAAAGTAAAAATAAACTAATAACGTGAACATTAATTTAGTTGGAAATTAGAAACTAACTAAGTTGATGGGTGAATGATGAAAGTAACGGATAATTGTTTTGTTTTTTTTAATTTATTTTAATTACTTTTTAATTATTGTGTGTCTTTCCTTTTCAAAATAATTTGACTTCTTAACGTAAACATTAATTGAGTGTCTAGAACTTAAAAACATGATATATTTTATAATTATTTATAATTTATAATATATCATTTTTATAATTATTGGGCTCTAGTTGTCTACCATTTTTCTCTAGGGATTTTGATAATTAAAAAATTATGAGTTTGATAAAAAAAAAAAGTAGGCACCGAAAAATATTAAAAGATGATATAATAATAAATATCAAATTTCATGAAATAATATAATTAATAGTTAACTTATCTTAAAATAATTTTTTATAATAAATCAAATTATTATTTATGTGCTAATCATGTGAAAATAATATTGCAATAGATAAAAATACTTAAAAAATAAAATATTTATCAATGAATAATATTGATAAAATATATTAAAACAATAAAAAATTGTCATTATATTGAGGAGTGAGCATTTGATTAATTTGATCAATCAAATTAACAAAAACTAATTTAATTGATTTAGTTTTACCTAATCGAACTGAATTAAAAATTAATTATTTCAGGTAACACCGAATTAACCGAATGTGTTAAAATATATATACATAACTAATAATTAAATTTTTGATATTTTATATCATAATTTGACTAAAATGACAAAAATTATAAACAATATTAAATATAAACATAAATTATATATAGAGTTTAACAAATAAAATTTAAAATTTATTTTTTAATAATTTACTTAATTCCATTAATCAAAATTTTTATTCCAAAAATTAAAACTGAACCGAATTAATTAGATTAGCTAATATTTTAAAAATTAAAACCTAAAATTTTGAATTAATCGAATTGTATTTCTAAAATAAATTTATTCAGTCAATTTTTTTTTCAATTTAACTAAATACACATCCCTAATGATATTATTGATTAAGCAATATTAGTGTCATATAATAACACTTTTAACATAATATATTAATGATTAATCTTTTAACAAAGAAGAATATACAAGCAATCACTCACGTCATCTAAACAAATTGCATTTGAATATAAAGTAACATGTTTTAATTTTTTTTTACCCACTTACATAATGTGGCAAGTTACAAAATAAATAAATAACTTTACCCACTTACATAATGATTTGGCATTTAGGTGATAAATTACCGCATGAGATCCTGCATCAAATAATAATAATAATAATAATCCCTGAAAATTAAAACCCCTCCCCATCCATCATTTACTCCTTTAATTTTGTGATGAAACTAACAATAAATAGTGCTTGAAGTGAATGACTTACCTTTAGCACATATTTTAGAAATCATCATCATCATCATCATCATCATCATCATCATCATCATCATCATATAGCTACGATCCGTAACAGGCATTCGAATACAGTTCATCTAAATAATTAGGATAACACACAAGCCGATCAGGTCAAGCTTGTTTGATAATTCAAATCAAGTAAGCAAATTATCCAATTTAACGCATTTGAATTCTTAACTATCATCTGAAACTCAATTTCGTAATCAATCAAACATAATCTTAAATTCTAAAACCTGATAGATTTTTAATGAATTCAGCATTTTCAAACATAATTTCTAATTCTCTTTTAAAAAAATAAACCTATTCGGGCACATGAATTTATCAGTTTAAGAGTTACATGAACTATGATAATCGAATCAATAATGTTAAATTTCTCATGATTATAAATTCAAGTTAATGAACATATTACAGGGAATCACCAAGATAAGTTATGCCACCAGACACAAGAAAGATTGAAATGAGAGAAATATAGCATCCCTATACTCCAAAAAGAAACTCGTTGCGAAAAGAAAAAATAAATGAGGCAGAAAAAACTAGAAATTGATCATAACTAGTTCCAACTAAAATGGAGTGAGCATCAATCCACTCGATATTTGGTCTTGGAATATGTTGCTTTGTTGGTGAAGACTGAAGAGTAGCAGAAGTCTTGCCTACGTTGCTATAGGAAGGACCGACCCACAGCAGTTCAGAAGGATGATCCATGCCTTGAGAGCACAACTTTGCAAAAATGATGAAACATAGAGCAGAGGAGAAACCCCCCTTTTTGACGAAATTGTTGAACAATCAACTATAGCAGGCGCGCCTGCTAGTTCACCAGAGACATATGTGATGCAAACCTTTATCTGATGCAAGTTACGTAGCTGCTGCTAGGGCAGCTTCTAGGAAGCATCCAGAAAACCAAATCTTCTGTCAGGCATCATCGGAGAAGAATGTCAGAGGCAAGAAATTCAGATTTCAGAGTATGAAATATATCTGCTATTAATACAGCATGATATCTGAAAGAGGACTATCCACAAAATGAAACCTAAATAGTATAGAATCAGGTCCATAATGGGCCAAGAGAAACTCAACCCCTCAATGAGCAAAAATTTGTGCCCAGGTTTACAACCAATTCATAAGAAAATGAACAATGCGGCCAGGCTTAATAAAGCATGTGTACACAAGTTTTGGGTTGGCAAAATCTAAATTAGATCAGCTAGGAATTGATAACAATCTATTAAGTGAAGCTTAGGAAGCAATAAAGGACGCTTGTGTAATTTTAGATTAATTACACAACAATTTTATATGGAAGATATTTTATCAAGTATCCGGTATCAAACCCATAAAATTCCACGCATTGTATCAAGTCCTATGAGGAAATACACTTGGACTACACTAGTGTTGTTTCACATTGTTCTACAGTATGGAGCATTAGATTTAAAGACAGCATCATAGAACAAACATAAGGATGAAAAGAAAAGCTGCTTACTTTAGATACTCGTTAAAAAGGAGCCTCAAGTGATTCATCCCAGATGTCACCACTTCCATTGGAGACATCTTCACAGTCTTCTTCCATGGATAATCTGATATATTCTCTATGTGCAAAACGATCCCACTCTGTCAAAGTTGGGTTTTCACGCTCCTGAACAATAATTACAGAAAGAGTGTTAAATTTAGTATTACAGGAGAAATTTCAACTTGAAACTAGTGAAAATGCACATTAATGCACGAACCTGCCGAATTAGAAATGGATCACGAGTTTCAAATGCCATAAATTTATTCAGATTGAAAAGGATATTAAAAATATTTCCTGAAAGTTTGCTGCCTTTCAAGTCTAGCAGTGTAAAGTAGCTCTCATTCTGCAAAAAAAAAAAAATTATTGCTTTTCACTGGTTAGAGGGTCATATCCTAATATAAAACATTAGGAAAGGAGATTACCTCAGGTCCAATCATATCAATCATCTGGCACAGAATGTCCTCAAACAGTACAGCTTCCTGTGCCATACATTCCATTCGATGCAGCTGCTCCTCATAGAAAAATTGCATCTCATTTGAGGTTATAATTCCATTACCATCCAAGTCTATACACTTGAACCTGCAAAACAAGCTCTCATTAAATATTTTACTGATATGGGCATTAAACTGAAACCTGGACCTACAAGAAAATTTATTTTCATGATTTAATCACACATGAAGGAACATTGAAGATGCTAAAATGCCAACAATGCTATATCAATAATCCTTCTATTTGTCACACATGCACTAACAACAGAGGCGACATAAAACCAACTAGAGTTTGAATCTTAGATTTCCTTTAATTTCAACTTGATTTAAAGTAAATATTTATTTGATAACAAATAACTGCACCACATGAAGGCTAATTATGGGTTTAGGCATGGGAAAAATTACCACATCATCTTCACCAAAAAGTCATGTTAATCTCAAGGTCAGCTATGTGACCCTCCATTGATGTGTAATGTTATATTTCTGGTAACATTCAGATATTTTGAATTTCAATTTTGTTAATTAACTAGTGTTTTCCTTACTCTCCCTATATCTTACATCATCAGCAAGGCATGGTTCGTGTTAGGCATGGACTCACACACAATGGGTTGTGTTAAGCATGGACTCAATTTAGTGATGTTAAAAGGGCCAGAGACTCACATGCCGTGGGTTTTGTCAGGCATAGTCTTGCCCCAATAAGGTTAGGTAACACTTGTGCGACCCTCAAGCGAAAGCCTAACTTGCAATATTTTCTATAAAGTTATTACTAGGTTATTAGTATCAAATTGTTTTAATAATATTTAATAAAATAATCATTTTAAATAATATTTATTTTAAATTTTCTGGAATTTTTACTATTTTTATTGATTTTGTAAAAAAGAATTAAATATAAAAAATCAGGCCCATGACAATAGGGCGGGCCCAACATGACCTGGGCTTTTCAGGAGATCCTAAAGTCTTAATATTTTGTAATTATTATATTTTCTGTGCACCCTTTTGACTAACTATATACCCGGCATATTTTGAGACGATCTATCATTAAGTTAGGGAGAAGATTATATCCTTTAAAGCACTCTAAAGAAACACAAATTAAGTCACCATTTCTGCATCACAGCTCGCAAAAATCACCAGTTCTACATCTTCTTAAGCATGCGTGATCTATAATTTCCATTGTAATCTATTTTATATGATTCCCTGAACTGATTTTTCTATTTTGTGTAATAAGCTGGACATTTATTAATATCAATGCTCCATCTTAGAAAACTATCTACTAGATGTTGAGGTCCTAGTATATGATTGTATTATTTTATTTTCTGTGCACTTAAAACTATTTACCAAGCAATGCATATCACAAGAGGAACTATTGTAACTTACCAATACTCGAGGCTAGGCTCGGATGACTTATCCTCCTCTGCTAGTATAAAATTCACAAAATCTTCATAGCCCATTTTGCCATCAACTTTACTTTTGAATTTCCTGGGAATCTAGATAAGGAAACACATTAAGAAAAACAAATACAATTTGTGATGGCTCGTATATCTTAGTAACCTGAATCAACAGAAAAAAAAAAGGGTAAACCTGTGAAAAAATCCTTTCAACAATTCTGTAGGTCAGTGCATGGTTTCCATATTTGATAAGGTTTTCTTTGTCAATAAAGAAGTCATGATCTGTATCAAGCTCCCAAAACTTGCAGTAAATCACATAAAAGTGCTCATACGAAAAGTACCTGTAGCCGTCGGAGCAGGACATAGAAGTCATTTTCATTATCAAGTCTAAAGCAGAAAACAAATAAAAAAATTGTTCTTTCTATAAACTACAACAAATTGTGAGTTCACTTAAGAGCCCTGGAAAAAGAAAAGGAAGAAACGGGAGATTAAAGAGGCAAACTGGAAATTTAGTTAATCTAGATGGAAGAAAAGCAAGAGAAAATCTGTACAATTTTTCTCACCACTTCAGTACCAAATCAAGAAGAAAAGGAAAGAGAATATGAAGGATGGCACCTGACTGCTTGGTAAATTTCTCAACAGATTGTGAATAATTTAATTTAATTTTTAATCTATACTCCCTTTCCTTCCTTCCAAAGAAACAAGATAAAGAAAAATCATTGTTCTCCCCTCCGCTCTGCTTTCATATCCTTCCTTTCTAATCCACCTCCTGTTCCCCTTCCCTCCAACTAAACATAGCATTAAGATGATAAGAACATCATAGTTAGCCATTGGTTTTGTAAAGGATTTTTGCATTCACTTGACTGCTCCAAAGGATCACTCATGTGTTCAAGATAGCTTGCAGAAGGTATTCTTTTGGTATAAGTCTCTCATAATTTTCATAACAAGGAAATAAATTCGAGATGAATCACAACGAACAACACAAGAGAAATTTGTCTCAATCAGTATCTGAACAGCTTGAACACCATTTGGTAGTAATGGAAATTATAATTGCAAACTAATAACATCAGTAAGAAAATTAGGAATTATTATCCTCAGTTTACAAATGCACAATAACAGATCGTCTCTTTTGGCTAAAAATTTCTAAAATAATATTAGCTAACCAATTTATCCATCTTAATAGTAAATGAATGAAATTAATCAGTACAAAGACATTCTGTGAGCCAGCAATCTAGAAAATTGTCTTTTCTCACTTTCCTCTTATCAAATATAACATTAGATTTTGATAGGAGATAACTAAAACTATCAGGATAAATCTAGACTTGTATAATCTTCACACGACCCCTATGTGTGGGCTGAAAGATTGGGGAGTACAAGACTAACCCAAGCCCAAAACATGAATTTAATCTGAGGTTTAAATTGAAAACACAAACAATTAGAATTTAGATGCTAGAACACCTAGTCTGATGTCATTTGAACTTTAATTGATCATTCATTCCTAAATTGGTTACTAGGAAATAAACCAATCAAGACTTACTCATAATAGATAAGTACATCTAATACTTAGTCAAAATGATCTAACAATATAGAAAACTATTAATTCGTAATTCCCTAGTCTGATGCCATTTGACATTTGATTGATCATTACGCCCAAACATTGAGTTGTTAGGAAAGATACCAATCAAGACGTCTACAGTGAATAGACTAGAGCACATCTAAGGTGAAGTCAAAATGATCTATCAATACCAAAAATAAACAATTAGCTATTTGTAAGATTACTCAATAACGTGTTGACGTCCCTGTACAGCTGTACCACAAACGAATTCTTCGTTCACATTATATGGAGTACAGACAACAGCCATACACTGTATCTGGCCCTTTCTACAATCATGTGTCAATTCCACATCTCACTGCAAGGTTGTTTCAAGATTTAACATGAACCAAGTTTCACTTTTAAGAGATCCAATCCCACAGAGATAGCAGGCATGCAACAATCAGCAGATTTAACTGAAAACCTATAAAGCTTTTAGAATTTATAATATTCCATTGAATATAATTGTAGATGCAGAAAACAGTCTGATATGTCTTCATTCAAAAATATAGAAACAAATTACCTTGCAAACATCCTAATTAAATAGTTATAATTATACTAGCTCTGAACAAGGATTTCCTTGAAAGAATGCTAGTTAGTAGAAAGTAAGAAAAGTTGTAGGCCTCAACATGTACCAAGAAGGGAAACATGCACTCCTTTACCAATAATCAGTTAAACACCAATAGTCAATCATGTTATTATCGGTTAATAGAGTCATTGATGTTGTGGTTCTAGTTCCACAATGATATTTTAAGTTATATATACCCCTTTAGATGAAGGCCAATAAATTATTTTCTTTCCCTCAAACTTTACAAATATTCAACTCATTCCCTGTGACGGGACCAGAAACAACAAATATCATATTTCACAGCAAGTGACAAACCCTGATAAGAATAAACATAACCAATCACTCACAAGTAAAGAAAAGAAAATAATTATGACAGAACATAAATTGAAACAATATCAAGATTTCTAGTAAAAAAAAGGATGTACAAGAAGTCACCTCAGGACTTTATTAATATCCTCCTCTTCGTCAGCATGCTGCATTGCAGCAATTAAATTTCCCCGTTTCAATTCTCTTAGGGTAAGTTGACCATTGCCAGATCT
>JBAMIB010437559.1:0-17709 GCA_037177415.1 Kaempferia rotunda | reverse complement strand
TGATCCAGTTAACTGTGATGACATGGCCAAAACCCAGGGTGGATGCAGAATTCTTGGCAGGAGGGAATATTATGCGAGAATGATCTTGTTCCACCTCAATGCCTTGTTACCAATGGACATTGTGCATGTACGATTTATTTTCCTGTTCTCAAAGCTTGGTGGAAATAATTTAAACATCCAACTCTTCTATTGCTATTTGGATCAACAATCCGTTACTCATGCTATGTATCTTTGAATGTTTTGATGGACTCACCTGACTGATCAATGTGGACTTCTCTTTTTTCTTAGAAAGTTAACAAACATAATTTTTGTATGTTGTGGATGACTTAACACCCTTGATATTCATTATTTGTAGGAAAAACTTCAAATGTGGTTGAGGAAGGCAAGACAACAGATTCTTGATGAGCTAGCAAAGAAGGAAAGAACCTTTGATATAAAAAGTGGTATAGATATCTTTCAATTTCTTAGGCCATAACATATTGTTGTAGGTTTAAACGGTTGAAATAGTTTATTATTTAAAAGGTAAGTAGTTGAAACTCATCCAATTTTTTGCACAGTTAATAGAGCCAGTCTAAACATTTGAAAATCATGATCCTAGTCTAATTTTGATGACTATTTAATGAATGCAGTTTGTTGTCTAGGTTTTATTTAATTCTCTCTTGTTTATGTGGCTAGTCAGCCATTTACATTGCTATAGTAGTTGGAATTAATCCCAAATGGACCATCAAGCTTGATTAAGAATAATAATAAATCAAATTACCTAAATCAAGATAACAGTTTTGGTTTTGATTTGAGTCATTATTTGAGATGATTTAAGTATAGAGCAAATCGATCTACCTAAATCATGTTTGAAAGTGTCAAGTCTAGGTTAGTTTGAGCAATTTATCTTTCAAAGATTCTTTTGCTTTGCTCCATGATATATCACAATAAAAGTGAACTCTATTTTGGCATAGAAGTTGCCTCTGTTGATAGACATTTTCACCCATATGGTTTTAAACTATATTCATTTAGCACACATGTCTCATTTTCATTTATCGATTCATTGCACAATCTCTTCATACTTAGTTTTCAATACATTGACTCTAAACATTTTGCCATGATGTTTGTACTTGAAGATGTTAATTAAGTTCTTCATAGTAGTAGATTATGACTAACTTTTAGTAATTCTACAAACAGTAACACAGGTGAAGAAGATTTTAACCAAGAATTCTGCACATATTGGGAGGGCCATTGAGAGTATGATAAAAGTTGGAAGATTGAGCACGCAATCAGGTCTAGACTTGCCTCAGGTGATTACTTTTTTACTTCCCTCATGCCACTTATTTTGTTAATATTAATCTTTTACAGTAATATTGTCACTTAAGCAATTCCAAGTATAATTGTATAGGATTATTTTGCATGTGTCATTTTGATTCTTCGAGCTCTGAACCATTAAGTGCATTTGTTTTTACAATTGAACACTAAGGGTGTACTTCGTATGGAGAAAAGTAACTGCGAGGGGAGAAATCTTTCTTTGGATGGAAAGAAGGAGAGGGAAGAAGTATAAATTTTTAAAAATTGATTTGATATAAACATAAGAAAAACCTAAATTAGTTTCATGCAAAAATAATCATTTTGATCTTTTTACACGAATTCAAAGTATTTCCAAGTTACTGCTTTTCATGAGATTGTGCAAAAATAATTGTGGTCGAAATAGAGAAATTCTTTCCCCAGTTGTTTCTCTCCGCTTGTAGCCTTCACAGGAAATGGAGGGAAGGCACAATTTGGGTGGAAATAATCTGCTCCAAATAGTGGTTTCTTTCGCTCCCCTTGTGGCCTCCATGGGAGATTGAGGGCAAGTGACGTCCACTACCCCTTTCCTGCACCTTGTTTCTTTCCTCCCTGTTTCCCATGGTAGGAAACATGCCTTTATTAAAATAGCTTCCTTGGAGTTATATTATTCTTTAGTATTCACATTTTGATTGGATGTCCTTTAAGTGACATTCACATTTAGAAAAGATTTATCACGATTTATGTACAATATTGAGGATCCATTGATCTTCTAAGCTGAAAATAAATAATAGTTAAATGTTCTGTTGAAGGTTTTATGTCAATGATTTCTAGTAGTTCTTTCTTTTCTCTGGACCTTTTTTGGGGAGCTTTTGTTTGGCTTATCTTTGAACAAAACGTGAGATTATCAATTATTTTGTTAAGTGGTATATTTAGATTTTTTTTTGCCACTCCGGTTTCTCTTCCAATTGAACAAAGCTGATGTCTGCTATAGGTCATACAATTGATTAATCTTATCATTTTCTAGTTTTGTTTGAATTTCTTCAAAGTTCTAATAGATCTTTTACTTTTTTTGGTTATATAGAGAGAAGGAATGACCATTATGGCAGAGAGGCTCAATTTCTTCCGTTATCTATCTCATTTTCGTTCTGTACATAGAGGTGCTGCTTTTACAAAAATGCGTACAACGAGTGTACGAAAATTGCTGCCAGAGTTTGTCATCTCACTTTATCTTTTTTAAATTGCATACATATTTGCTAGATGTTCATTAATTCCTCGCTGATGTTACAGGTCTTGGGGCTTCCTTTGCCCTGTCAATACTCCTGATGGAGAGCCTTGTGGCTTGCTGAACCACATGACTTGTTCCTGCCGTAAGTTCACAATCTATAACTAAAATTGCAAATTATATTTTCTACATTTCAAGGCTTTGCTAACTGGTTTCTCTTACCTTTGTTTCTCTGTAGAATAGATTTTATTAAAATAGTAGCAATCAAATGTCACTATGGTTACTTTTGTTTTATGATCTTTCCAGTATCTGTTTTCATATAATTGCATGCTAAACATAATCAGTTATTGGAAAACCATGATTAATATATCTTTTATATTGCACAGTTAAAATATCCACCCAAAGTTGTTTCCTGATTATTAGGTTTCTTTAAAATTCTATATAACCTAGCATGTTTGTTTTCCTACTTCAGGCATTTCATCTTGCTATGATTCGGAAGGAAAAACTAAAGACTTTCTCAAGATAAGAATGTCGATACTCTCTGTCTTAGTTGCGATTGGAATGACACCATTGCTTCCAAAGATTGAGCGTGCTGGCCCACCTGAGGTTCTTCATGTTCTTTTGGATGGATGTGTTGTAGGTTCCATAACTTCTTGTCAAATAGAGGAAGCAGTTGCACATATCCGGAGTCTGAAGCTTTCTGCCTTATCAGGGGTATTTCTTCTTGGATTTCATTCTTTTTATCTCCATTCAATTTCTAACAATTGTGCCTGGGTCATGATCACTACAGATTCCTGAAGATTTAGAAGTTGGATATGTACCTTTAAGTTTTGGTGGGGCATATCCTGGATTATACCTATTTACTAACCCTTCTAGATTTATTCGACCGGTTAGAAATCTTGCCCATGGCAATGATGGGGGCAATGATATTGAACTTATTGGGCCGTTTGAGCAGGTAAGGATATGATTTATGATTTATTTATGCAAATTCCTGAGAATGACCTTTGGTTTTAGATGTCAGTCTTCTGAACAAAATGTTGTCTATAGGCTTTTATGGAAATAAGATGCCCTGACGGTGGAGATGGTGGGAGAAGAGAATTCTTTCCTGCGACACATGAAGAAATACACCCAACAGGAATACTTAGTGTTGTTGCCAATCTCACTCCCTGGTCTGATCACAATCAGAGCCCACGAAACATGTACCAGTGCCAGGTTGGCTTTGTTTTATGCCATGCCAAATTTTTATTTGTTGATAAATATGCTACTAGGGTTACCCCTTCATTTCATGTTTTTTGCATATTAGATGGCTAAACAAACAATGGGGTTTTCTGGCCAAGCCTTGCAATATCGTGCAGATTTGAAGACATATCATCTCCAGGTTTGTCCATATAACCTTTCCTAACTAATGTTGATTGCTAATATTTTAGATCTACTTGTTAGATTCTTCTTCTGTAATAATTTTTTTTCACTGAAGCTTACATTTTATGGCATATTGTGGTTGGATTTGGTCCATAAGATACCTTGTGTAACAAAATAAATATTTGAAGGAAAAAATATATATTGGTGTCCTTTTTGTCTTCTGATGCATAAACTATAGAAGGCTACAACCCTTTCTTATGAACTAACTATCTTGACATGTCTATAGAAGGCTACAACCATTTCTATCATGGCATCAGGACAATGTTGTTATTCTTAACTGTTAGCCATTAGATTATATATTTGTTGATATGTGCATGGACTTATTTCAAATTTGCCATTGATATTTACACATCCAAAATATCCTTCACAGACTCCTCAATCTCCAATCGTCCGGACTACTTCATATACTAAGTACTGCATGGATGAGTTCCCAACAGGCACAAATGCAATTGTTGCAGTTTTAGCCTACACTGGGTACGATAAAATTAATTCTTACGTGTTGTAATTTTTCTATTGGTAAGCTAATGCTCTAGCTATTCCCCCCACCCCAGTTATGACATGGAAGATGCCATGATCTTGAACAAGTCGTCTGTGGACCGTGGGCTAAGTCGTGGGCATATTTACCAGGTTTGTCTTATAATACCTGTATTTTCATTTTCATGGTTCACATATAACCATGTAATGCTGCTTTACTAATGTCATTGTTATCTCTATGTTTGTCTAACTATTTGGGGTTAGCGACCTGAATCTTACCTATTGAGCTTTATACAAACAACATTACTAGTAATATTCAAATAATTAAATTATTTTTCATGTTCACATAATTCCTTCTAGTTTTGATGAAGATAGATGAAGCTGATGTTGTTTGTGTTCATTGTGATATGCTGGTTGTATTTTCTATAAGTTAATTATTACTATTCTTTCTGGCAATGATTGTGCTTATATTGAAGTTCATATCATTTTGATCTGCTGGTTTTTTTTGTTTTGTTTTTTATGTGTTTTTGACGCCCTTGTGCCATTGAGAAGTAGTGTCGTGATAGGTAAAAAATTGAAATAATCAGTCTGAACCAAGAAAGTGAATTAACTTCATCTGAAATTTAATTTTTTTTTTTCAGGTTCAGATGGAGCTTCACAGATGTGAGATTTATGTTTTAGTGTCTGGTCGTTTTCTTAAATAAAACTCACTTGAACAGATTGGGTATTTATTATTACATAATACATGCAAATATATTATTATATACTACATTTGTTACTTATAAAGTGATAAAGAAGCTCAAAACATATTGTATTTTCCCACATTTTGCAATTGTAAAATACCCTCAATAAATCTATAAAATCCCCAAGAAACCAGAATCCTGAAAAACCGGAAACTCCAAATCAGACCCGAACTGTCCTAAAAGTTCCAGGTTCCAATTTTTTTTTCAAACAAAATTGGGTTGTGTTTGGGTTCTGGGATCTTTTTAATACATTGTCTGAACCATGCCTGCGCCTACGAAGCATGTAAGCACATGTGCATGTCTATCCCATCAACCAGGAAAATCTTAGGTTGTTCCTTTGGGAGGGACATAAATAAAGGAGAATGCATAGGAAGGCAATAAATCATTGTTTTGTTGGGAGAAATGTAGGGAAAGAAAAATGGTAGGGAAATTATTCCTTTATTTCCCTCAAAATTGATCCTCTCAAATTGAATAGGAATCATTTCTAAGGCTTTATTTACAAATTTATCCTTTTGTTGTTTCCACCCCTCAAAGCAAGGCAAACTTCACATGTGGTCCCTTCCATTTTCCATTCTCACTGTTGATCATTATCAGTCATCCTATTATGCCTTTGAGCTATTTGGGCCTTCATCATACATTTGGTGGCGGAAGAAACAAATAGGGGATACGGAAGATCCAACAACACCAGCCTTTTAAAAATCCTACAATGCAGCCACCTAATAAGTTGGAGCAACTTCCCTTGTTTTTTGTATCTCTTTTATCTTTCCCTCATTAATGCCATCATTCCATCTACGTATCTTTCCCTTTGATTATCATCAGAGATGATTGTGCATGCATTCAGATACCTTAACTATTTTCTTGACTCTCAATAACAAACATAATTCATGACAAAGAGAGCTGTTAATGATCATTCTAATTAAGAACACCATTTTTCTTCTTCCCTTCCATTTTTGGCCTCCTTTCCTTTTAATTCTCTTTGCTTGAATAATCTGTCCTTGCAAGCAAATGTTGTCTATCAATCTCCAACTAGAGAAAAGGGAAGTATTCTAGGAATAGAAGCATTCATCTGAAGTTGTGACATCAGTGTAGCATGATACTGGAATAGAAGCAAAGAACTGAAAGGAAAAAAATCTCTGTTGAAACTATTGTCTAGGTTGAAACACACAAAAAACTTTTATGGCCCCTTTATCTTGATAAAAATCCACAATAAATAATTGCTATAGTTTAAAGCAGTTCTATTCTTACTATAACAGTTAGTCTTGTGTCTTTATCAGTATAATAGTTAGTCTTGTCTGGCAGAGCTTCTGCCATCTATTTTGTCCTTAGCTGATGCCTTGGCTCCCTGCAAATGCTATTGAGGAAATGCTGAAGGCCTTATAGAAGTTTCATATTACAATAAAAATAGTTTGCTTCGTGAGATTTTTTTCCCCTTGTGCATGTGTTCGAGAGTGAACTTGCATCTGCATGGCATGGTCATTGATTTTTTGCTTTATTAATCATGTGCTTGACTTTGAATGGTTACTTTTTTTCTGCATGTTTTTCATCTATAATTCACCACTATTTTTTTATGCAGACAGAGTCAATTGACTTGGCAAAGAAGCATGAGACAGACCGGATCCAAGAAATATTTTATAGGAGCAACACTGATAGAAACATGATGTTTTCAATTGATTCAGATGGCCTACCTTATGTTGGACAGGTTATTTCACTTAAGGAATGCATCTATGTTTGCTGGCTATAATAGTAAAACATCGAACACATTTTTGCAGATGGTACATCCACGTGAGCCATTATATAGCACACACAATAGATTAACAGGCACAACAAAACCAACTTTTTTGAAAGGTTCAGAAGATGCCATCATTGACTATGTTTCTGTTGATGGTACTGGCTCAAAGAACTGCCTTCAAAAGGTTTGATTCATCTTGTTATTTCACTATTTCTAACACAATATGTATCTTCAGATTTGTTTTGCAGATTTAGGTCTTTTTGATTTTCTGGTGTGGAGTGCCTGTGATATTGATAAAGGATAATAATGTACAGTGGTGATCATTAAGATTGTGAATGTTTTGGAAGTTAATTAGGCATCTAAATTGCAACCTGAAAGATCCTTAATTTATGTAAATCAATGCCATCTAAATTTCATTCTTAATGTTTATGGCAAATTATGAGAAAACATAAACCAAGTTGTGAAATCAATCTCTTCCACATTTCTTGGATGAATATACAAGTGAACATGAACAACACTAACATTTTTTTGGAACAAAGCCTTTTCCATTGTTCATTATGTGCACTGCTAGTTAATTTCTTAGGCTTCAAATGGTGAGTAAAAATGCTTAATGCAATAATTAACCTTTCCAGGTTAACATTAATGCAATAATTAACCTTTCCAGGTTAACATTCGAACTCGACGCACCAGATATCCTATTATTGGCGATAAGTTTAGCAGCCGGCATGGGCAGAAGGGTGTTTGCTCTCAGCTATGGCCTGATGTTGACATGCCATTTTCTGCGGTTACAGGCATGCGACCAGATTTAATAATTAATCCTCATGCATTTCCTTCGCGAATGACTATTTGAATGCTTTTGGAGTCAATTGGAGCTAAGGTCACTCTTTAGTTCTTTGTTGTTTTACTCTTTTGCTTATTACAGTGGAAATGTGTTTTATCTAAGTAAACCTGGTTTTGATTAGAAAACTGATCACTAATGCACTAGGCATTTCAGTTTCCAAACTTGCATTTGGATTTTTGTTACCTATGGCAAGTCTTAGTGGTAGCAAATTTTATATTTCTTTGCCAACCTTTGCAGGGAGGAAGCTTGCATGGAAAATTTGTTGATGCAACTCCTTTCCCTAGATCAAATTGCAACGAAGAAGATGACAATAAGATATCCAAATCTAGCTCAGTGGTTGATGAACTAGGTCCAATGCTAACTGCTTACGGGTTTAACTACCATGGAGTAGAGGTAATGCACAGTGGAGTTTATGGAACAGAGCTGACTTGTGAGATTTTTATTGGGCCTGTTTATTATCAGCGGCTCCGCCACATGGTTTCTGACAAATTTCAGGTGATCTTTTTTCCATTTCCTGTTTATTTGCTAAATTTGGGTTTGAAAAAGAAATTATAGGTTAGTTCTAAACCCTAGACCCTAAATCCTAAACCCTAAATTTTGAGCTCTCGATGAGACTATTAGTTATCACTTGTAGCTAGTGATAGTTTGTGATATTTCTCCCTAACTCGATTAACTTGTATTAACGACTCAGGTTCGCTCTACGGGAACTGTGGATCAGATCACCAGGCAACCCATTGGAGGAAGGAAACGAGGTGGAGGTATTCGGTTTGGAGAAATGGAACGCGATGCAGTTCTTGCCCATGGAGCAGCCTACCTTTTACATGACAGGCTCCATTCCTGCTCTGACTACCACATAGCTGATGTATGTTCCTACTGTGGCAGTGTACTCACTGCCACCATTATACAACCCCAAAAGAAGTCAGCGCGTGAAATCCACGGTCTCCCACCTGCTAGAACTCCCAAGAGCTATATATGTCAAGGTTGCAAAACCAGCAAAGGAATGGAAACTGTGGCGATGCCTTACGTGTACAAGTATTTGGCAGCAGAATTAACAGCGATGAACATAAAAATGGATCTTCAGTTGAGGAGCCAAGCGAGCTAATGACACATTCTCAAAATACTTTGGAGAGCACTTTGGAACATGTTCTGAATTCCTGTTATCTCACCTCTAGGCGAAGTCTGTGGTTGCTTGGGCGACTTTTCAGCATATATAACCCAAGTACTTTACCAAGAGGCACAACAGGCAAAGAGTTAGGCTTTGGTTCATTCCTGTGAATCACTTAGATGACAGTGTTGTTCTTTCTCCAGGCTTAGATTTTGTTACGGTAGTTTAGTTGATAATTTTTGATTTTCTATGATATGGCATCTTAAAATTAATTTTAAGTATTTTTGAACAGTAAATTTCGGACTACAATTTAGTTACCTATCATAGGGAATGATTTATACATAGTAAAGTTTATAAAAGGTGATTATGCTCATTTTAATGTCCATTTATTGTCTGTCTAATGTTACATTGTCTCTAATTGTGTGTTTTTTTAAATCGTTCTATTCTATTAAGCAAACATCATGAAAAATGGATATGTGTTCATCTGCCGGTTTTATCGTAGCGAATGATGGACGCTAGAAATAATAAAGCAATGGAAAAAAGGAATATTATTTTTGGTGTAATTTAATATTCCATTTTTGATAATTAGAATTCAATCTCTTATTTCTTTTATTATAAATAAAGAAATTCACTTGAAATATAGAATTGGAAATCCAATTTCATAGTTTTTAAAAGCCGACAAAGGGGGAGAAAACTACACGAAATTAGTGACAAACATGGTTAGATGAAGCATAGATGAATTATTTATACAAAACAAATACAATTTATTTTAAGCTTTTTTACCGAATTGCATAGCTAACAACGTCAATTATCTAAATAATGTAACCAACTTTTAAAATGATTTTTAAAATAACTTAATCACGTATTCAATATCCATTTTACATCTCCTTATTTACCATAATTGTTACCATTTAAAAAATATTGATGTTTGAGTGTATAGATATAATTAAGAAAACTAGATGAACATATATAATTTAGTTTCATATCATTTGGAGCTCTTTAGGTCTATTAGTCGATTTTGGTTGAAAATGATCAAAATCAACTGATAGAACTAGCGAGCTCAAAATGACATAAAACTAAATCATATATATTCATCTAGTTATATTCATACCCTTAAATATAAATTTGACACACTACATTAAAAATAGTGAATTTTTTTTTTGAAAATTCAAATCGAACTTTTTAATCGATTTCTAAAGTGCAGCAATCGATTTGGATTACTGTCCATCTCGTACAGTCTCGAATCGATTTATACACTGGATTACGTCTTTTTTCAAAGATTGATCGTATTCAAAATGTCATTAGTCTAATATATTATTTTAAATTGATATTTGAGGGCATGAATAAAATTAAGAGAATTAGATGAACACATAAAATTTAATTTCATATTATTCCCTCTCTAGGTTAATTAGTCGATTTTTATCAGTTTCGGTTAAAATCAACTGTCCTAGAAAGCTCAGAATAATATTTAACAAGATCTTATGTGTTTATCTAGCTCTAATTATATTCATATTCTCAAATATCAATTTGAAACATTAGTGATTTTTTAAATTCGAATTGCACTTTTTAGTTGATTGCTAAAGTGTAGCAATCCATTCAAATTACTGTTTATTTGTAATAGATTGTGGATTAAGTTTATTTTTTATTTTTTTTAAAGATTGATTCTTATAAAAAAAAATCATCACTCTCAACCTATTATTCTAAATTGATATTTAAGAGCATAGATATAATTAATATAATTAGATGATGATATAAAATTTGATTTTATATCATTCCCTCCCCAAGTCCATCATTTGATTTTTTATTGATTTCAATCAAAGCCGATTGATAAACCTAGAAAGCTTAGAATGATATAAAATTAAATTTTATATATTTGTCTAATTCTTTTGATTAAATCTATGTTTTTAAATATCCATTTAAAATAATATATTAAGAGAAATAATTTTTTAATATAAATAAGTCTTTAAAAAATCTATCTATTAAAAAAAATCATCCTAATCGAGGAGTAAAATGAATAGAGTAGGTCATTTTGAAAGTTGGATTTGTGATTGGTTAAAAAGCTGATTCATTTTTCTAAATTTTCATTTCATCACAAATTCCTTTTGTATAGATATAGAGAATGTAAAAGATGAATTTTATTATATATGTGTATTTTTAATGGGATGCTTTTGTTTACCAGCTCATACATTCATCTTAAATTTTTTATCTATACTTCACAACTGATTCAATCCATAACAAACAAAAGATAAATATATTCCCTAAACCATAAAATATGCCGTGGATAATGATGAGATAGAGCCATTTAATTTGCAAGTGCAATTTTAAAAGGAATCAAAGTTCACAATTTTATTTTTGGTCTTGCTTCCCTTTTCTAATGTTAGATCAAGCAGGGAACCCACAACAAGGGCATACCTGGAGAGTATAAACCTACAGATTTTCTCAAACCAAGCACTTAGTCCAGGCTATTGCATTACGGGATGGTGGGTTGCACACTTTAACCTTTTCTGTGTATTTCAACATGAACAACAGGGCATGTACAATGGGATGATCGTGATGATCGCCGTCGATCAAACAATGTCGCTGCCCTTGAGAATGTTGTACTTGCAGAGCGGACAGGTAGCATGGATCCGAAGCCATTTTGCGACACAAGAAGAATGGAAGTGATGGTTGCATGGCATTGCAAGCAGTTCAACTCCATCTTCGTAGGGTGTGAGACAAATGCAACATTCCTGGAATGAAGGTTGGTGAGGTTTCGATATAAATCAAAATGAGTCTGCACAAAACAATACAACAAAGCAAGAGATGAAGTAAATAGCCTTCAAGTGTAGCAGTTTATACCATGAATTTGAGGAACAACTAACATGAGATGATAATTTAAGCAGAAGACAAAATCATGGTGATATGATGGCTCCATCCACTGTTTAACATTGGTAAATTGTTGCTGCTTTTTAATTTTTCACAAATAGAAGTTTTTGCTCAACTCTTCCACTCTTCCAGTTTGCCTGTAGGCTCCATATGCTTTAATCTCTAACAAACTTCCAAATCACACAGCAGTATAATGTAATGGAAGGTGTCAGTGATCAAATATGCACAAGTTTGTTGCTCTAATTACAATTTGATACAAGTCAATGTAGCTATCACAAATAGTTCACTTAAATTTATGGTTCTCAAGTTCTCTTTTCTTAGGGGTTTAGTTGAATGGTTCAAGTATCAGCTGATACTTGTGTTAGGCTGCAACATCTTTAAAAACTATGCTTTATTGACAATGATCAAACAACAGTTAGTTTAATTTGTTCACTAGAGTATCAATTTTATTTCTTGAATTTATAGAACATTTATGCAAATCAATAAAAAAAATGTAAATCTTGGAAGAAAATATTTCTGTTAGCTAAACAGTTAAAGGAATTAACAAGTAGTATTATCACAACAAAGTTTTAGATGCAGCAAGGAAATTAAGGCATTACTTCTAGTTGAGCGCTTTATGATGTGGTTTAAAATTAAGTTGTTAAAAATTTAAAAATAGAAAAGTTTAGATTTTCTGTTTTTCTTGCAATCAAAGATAAGTGTCTTAGATTTTATGTTTTACTAGCAACTGAAGATAAGTGTTATTACTGCATCTTCATGTGGAAGAACTCGCACACTTGATAAATTTCCACAGCCAGGATTCAGGGGATCATAACTCCTTCCTCAGCTGTCTTTTCCTGGTCTTCACAAGAAGCATGATACAGGAATTTTGGAAGAACACTAATATCTGCTTCCAACGCACCTTCTTGTGTACATCAAGATATTTTATGATCAGTTAGATAGCACGGGAATTCTTATTCTTGATGTGAATGACATGCTTACCTGGCCTGCCATGGCATACAGAATTGTAATGATACAAGGCAAGCAGCAGCACAGTGCAATCCCGATAACACAAGCCAAAACAACGCAAAAGATAGCTAAGAACACATCAAATGCTAGGAAAACCACAGTTAACCTGTTCATCAACAAGCCAAAATATTATGTGCACATAAAATAGACAATCATTCAGAATAAGTCATGCCACAGTCTAGAGTAATAGAATTGATAGTATTTGCAACAACAAATTCTCATTATCAAGATATAATTTGGAATTCATGGGATTTCTAGGATGACCTCAAAGAGGTACAACTTAGGGCAATAATGACAAGAATAACAACTTGGTGATTATTCAAAAAATGAAAAGATACCTTTCATAGTTTAGAAGCATTTTTTTATGATTGTCCTGTTTGATTGCATACAAAGTATAAACTAGCACAGCTGAACTGCTAATAAGTTGATATCACATTATGATTTGGGGAGTACCAGTTGAGTCTAGGAGCATTTTGTACGAGATCTTTGCCACTAGAGATGATCCAGAAAAAGCCAATAATCCACCACAGAAATGATAGAATGGTATTAAGTGATTCACATCGTTTAGCAAAGCTGGCATCCAATCACCATGACAGTTAGAAAAATAAATAGAAGCATACTTTTGAGTCACAAAAAACAGGAGAATAGCATTTGTTAAATGACTGAGATCCATAGTTGACATTTAATAAAGCAACAAGCTATAAGTTATATGAAAATAATTGTTCTAATCAACAAGTTACCGACGTAGCATATACTTGGTTTAACAGCGAGTTCAGGACCACGCAAAATAAACAAGATACTTAAGGCAAGTAAGAACTTAACTTCACAATCCCGTCTATTGAACTCTGTCCAGAATGTGTCACTTCATTCTTAACATGTAACGGATCAAGGGCATTAAATCATGCTATTTGTGTAAGGCATAGGCCTCAATTCAGTGCCTTGAATCCCGTGCTACAAATTGAATATAATATGCTTGTTTAGTAATGATATAAAATGTTGAGTTATTAAAGAGAGATAGAATGTTGCTTATGGTGTATTTACCTGGAGGGAAACAGGAGGGGAAAGAAATGACTTTGTCAATTTTTGTTAAATTTCTGTTGTCAATTGGAAGGAAAAGGAGAAGATTTCTGTCAAGTTCTTTCATTCAATTTCAACACAAATCATATGGAAATGAAGAAAGGATGTTTTAGCCTCTAACAAACACAACATTTACTTCAGTCCTTTCATTCTCTCATATAAAATCATATGCAATTCCTCTTTTTTACTTAACCAACTTCCTTTTTCTCCAACTTCCACTTCCCTCAAAGTAAACATATATCAATGCACATATAAAATTAAAATGACCAACGACTTACTTTTCTATTCTGTACTTATTTACTAGATTTCCATTTTGTCACACACAATGATACCCCTATCCTTACTATCACGAATTTAACAGCTTAATCAAACCTTTATTGTGCGTGATCATGATTTACCAATCAAGATATACTTGCCATCTTTGGTTAGTTTAACTACAAAAGATCTTTGGATGTATGAATTTGAAGGGAATGTATCATTTGAGTAATCAATTACTCTTATCTTTTCATCTTCTCCTTCGTAAAAAAGATCCCAATCATCTACTTCGCATCATTTTACATCAAGATCAAATGCAAGAAATTAGCCAAAATCCACAGATTAATGAAAGCAACCAGTATGAGCAAAATTTAACTAGTATTATAGTTATACCATACCTCCTTTGCCTGCTTGTAGCTCCATCCCCAGCAATATCCTCCTCGCTGCCATCGACGCCCGAGTTCGGCGCCGCCCGCCCGTCGTGCTCCGCATCTCGCCTCCGATCGCCTACCCGCCTCCGGCAGTCCGACCAGACCAGAAACACATGAAACACGCACTGAACCGCGTAGCCCGCGATCCATAGGCGGAGCGGAGCGGAGCGGAGCGCCAGGGCGCTCACACGCTGTGGCGCCGAGCACGGCAACGGATACGGCGGCGAAGACCAGGTTCCAGGAGATGTCGAGCGCCACCACCGGCCTGGAGTAGGCCCAATTGGCACGGCGCTCCTCCAGCTGGAGCGCCGCCGTCTCGCGGACGAGCATCGAGGGCCGGCGGCGCCCGGCGGCGCGGCCGAGGATGGAGACCAGACTGCTCGTCCGAGCAGTTGGACTCTGCGGATGTGGAGGACGAGGAGTCTCCGGCCGGAGAAGGGCCGAGGCGGTCAAGTTCTCTTCTCTCTCCATTCACTGTTCCCTTCCTCTCGTCATCATCCTCGATGAGTTGCTGTGCTCTCTTTTACAGTTTAGTCCTAATAAAGTTAGAATTCGAAATTATAGATTATAGTAGAATTACATTTTAGCGCAGATTAATTTTTTATAATTCTAAAAATATTTTGATGAAAACCAAATAGACACATAGAAAAAAATAGTGAATAATTAAAATTAGTAAATGAAAAAATTACGATATTAATTTTAATAAAGAAGTATTCGTCGTCTATAACCGGGAGACAGGCTCAAAGCCCGTCGCTGACGGCTGCGATCGGAGCTCGACCTGTTCTTTCCCCTCGCTTCCATGTGGCACTGCGCAGTGGTGGGAAACTACTGAAACCCTAATCTTTCGAGCTCTGGATATCTCTCTCGACAACGAAAAGGTCTTCACGATCACCGCATTTGGGGCGGGAGCTGGGCTGGAACCCGAAGTTGCTTCGGGTGAAGGTAAAATCCGAGAGGAGGGCTTCTGCCATCTTGGTCGCCGCTCGGTAGCATACTTGAGACTGTCTTGCAAAATCTGGTCTTGGAGGTGGAAGCCATCGCATTAGGGATTCGTTTGAATAACAGGTAGATTGCAACTAAAAACAAATCGCTGATTGCGAGTGAAGAACAATTTTTTATTTTTTTTTGAAATGTAGGTTAGGACTGGGAATTGGGAGTTCGGTGGAAGCGGAAGAAGCGGGATTTTATATTGAGCTAAATCCTCGACGCTACCGCTCTGGGAAAGCGATTTTTCTCCAAAATATTGTAAGATTCTCGCGTAATTGTGCTCCGGTTGCGGAGGAAGACCAGATTTTTTTTATTTCCTTTTTTCATGCTAATTACGCTTCTTCCCTTGAATCTCAATTCTGAGCTTGAGGTACCCTTTTTTTTTTCCCCCTTCGAGCTTTTTAATACATAGTGGAATGGGAGAGAGACGAACGTGCTATGTTGTTGTCGCCAGTACCAAACCACAACTTGGCTCGCCTTTGCATTGTATTTTTTAATGGGAGAGAGAGAGAGCAGAGAAGAAAACCAGAGAAGAGAGAGAGGCGAGCTGGCTGTCTCGCTCATAGTCATTGGGATAAGCGGGGTTTCCCCCTTTTAAGAAGGTCTTAACCACGCCTTCATCCTCTTTCCCGCAAATCAATACAAGAACTGATGCTGTATGCTTGGAGCCAAACCAAGCTAAACTGCAATTTGGACGTTCCCCCGCCGCAGAGCGAGAAAGCAGATCCAAAGGTGGGAATTTTGCAAAAGGCTGGTGGTGCGACTTTGAGTTGGAAAAGGAAGAGGGCATTCATGGAGGACAGAAGGAAGATGATGTGGTGGTGGAGGCGGAGGGCAGCGGTGGTCGCCGGAGTGGCGATTGCGGTGGGCGTGTTCTTGGCGTCGCACTGCTACTTCCGGAGGGAGAACATGGTTAAGGCGGAGGAGGCGCTGGTGAGCATGTGCGAGGAGCGTGCGAGGATGATCCAGGACCAGTTTGCTGTAAGCGTCAACCATGTGCACGCCCTCGGCATCCTCATCTCCACTTTCTACTACCAGAAGCAGCCACCAGCCCTTGATCAGGTGGGACAAGTAGAGGTCTTAGTCATTATTCATTTCCACTTTTGTTCCTTCTTGTTGTTCTCTTAATAGATTGGGTATTTATGTTGTGTTGCTCCTGTTTGGTTGATCCTCTAGTTCTTTCCTTTTACCTCTCTTGGAAATGTGAAGATAAAGATAGGTTTTTCCTAATTTTCTCTTGTTCATTTTTTTCCCGGCCATGTTTGAAGCTACCTGCATTAATGCTCGTTTTATTTAACAACTAAATACATTACTTTTTTTTTTCCCATCTTGTCCTCCCTTTATATTGGAAAACAAATCTTCTGTTACTACCCATTGGATAGACATATGCAAGATTCTGGTATCAGTGATTTATTGGAAGGATATTTTAGTTGTATGTAATGGTTAAATCCGTTATATGTTCTTACCTTCTCAAGCATTGTGGGTGAGTTAATATTAGTTTGATTGCAGAAGACACCCACATACTACACTGCAAAAACATTCCTTTGTGATTCTTGATAAGTCTCATATCACTAGTTCTTTTTGTAGGATAAATGGTTTACTAATCTACATTATTTAAATCACTCTTCTATTGTTATATATTTGAACATTGTGCTTGAGTTAATTTGAGTTCAAATGCAGGAGACATTTGCATACTACACTGCAAAAACAGCCTTCGAACGACCTCTGTTGAATGGGGTAGCATATGCCGAGCGAGTTGTTCATTCCCAGAGGGAAACATTTGAGATTCAACAGGGGTGGACAATCATGACCATTAAAAGAGAGCCATCACCCATACAGGATGAGTATGCTCCCGTAATTTATTCCCAGGAGACTGTATCTCATATCGGGGCACTTGATATGATGTCCAGCGAGGTTTAGCACTTGGAAACTTATTAATTCTGCCAATGCCTTTGTTCCTATAGCTTTTGTTGATTCTTGCTTCTTACGCAGGAGGATAGAGAGAATATTTTACGGGCTAGGGCTACTGGGAAAGCAGTTCTCACAAAACCTTTTAGGCTTCTTAAGTCGAATCATCTTGGTGTAGTTTTGACATTTCCAGTATACTATGCCGGACTTCCTGAGGATGCAACAGTAGAACAACGTGTGCAAACAACCGCAGGGTGAGATAGTGTCTTATACATGTACTTTATTGCAATGCTATCGACCTTCAATTTATACTAACATCTTCACTACATGCTATCTGATTTATGGTTAATATCTTCAATTATTTAATGGCTTA
>JBAMIB010437463.1:0-17712 GCA_037177415.1 Kaempferia rotunda | reverse complement strand
CTCGAGCTCGGCGATCCTCTGCGCTGTTTCGGCGACCTCCAGAGCCGCCTTGCGCTTGGATTTCTCTTCCGCGGCAAGCGCAAGGGCGGTCTCTTCCGACTGCCTCGCTCTCTCAACTTTCCGCACTTCCTCTATCTTCATCCTCTGCAGCTCCTCCGCCTCGTCCTGGGCCATGATCGCCTCTTTCAGAGCCGCGTTGAACATTTCCGTCGTCTGCTTGAGCTCGAGTCTCAGCCTTCGCAGTTCGTCCCCCGCCGCCCGTCGTCCTCCCTGATCACGCACCGGAACTGCAGAGGGGAATGACGTCCGACTCGAACAGCTTTCCTCGTTTCCCAACTCGACGAATTCATCCGTGTTCCCTACTACCGAGTCAACGTCGTCGCCGGATAATGAGCGAAGATGGCGGATCCTAACTGGCGTGATCGAGGAGGTTTCACGCTCACGCGGCGTCGAATTCATGCTCCTCGTATCGAAGTTCCCGACGGAGCGATCAAACTGCGGCGACGATTGAGATGGTGGGGGATCGAGTTGCAGTGAACGCCTGGGAGGAACAGCCTCGACTTTGGCCGCCACCGGCCGCGTCGCCGGCCGCACTTTGGCCGCCCGGCTCGTCAGTAGCTTCCCTTTGTGTATCACGTACACTCCGCACCAATTGGGCAGGCCTTTCATCAAACAAGTCGGAACATCCGGATTCAGAAACCTCCTGCAAACATCAAGCAATCAAAAACATATTGAATCCTTAATTTCAACATGAACATTAAAACATAATCTTCTAAAAACATATTTTTGATTCAATAGAATATTAAAAAACAACTAGATATCAAAAAAGTTCTTTCGTATAAAAGAAATTTGAGAAAAGTTTACTGATAAAAAACAGTCATCGAGACTGATCATTATGGGTTATAATCTGTAATTATCTGAATTTAATCCGAGTTAAAAGTTACGCTATCTTAAATTTTAGATCTACCTGATTGGGTTCCTGTGGGTGGCTCCAAGAACGACGCTTTGGATTCTGTTGGCAACGACGTAGTCGACTATGGCTCTCGGAACATCACAACCTTCCAGCACCACCATCTTCATTTGCAACTGTAATTTAATTAATTTCCATGAGCAATCGAATTAGGAAGTGTTTTTCAAGCCAACTGCTAATTAATTAATTAATTACGTCTTTACGGGCACAGAGAGCTCTGTAAGGATTTACAAAGAGCTCGGCGAACTCGGCGTCCTCTTGCATAATCTTCGACTGTGAATTGCTTGATGTTCCGGTTTTCACAGAGCCATCCGCTGCAATTAATGTACAAAGAAATTACCATCAGTTATTGAAATTAGTTAAACAATGAACTAATAGCCAATTTTAGGGAGCAAAGCGATCGAGAGAGTCGACCTCTTGGGCTCCTCACATGAATGAGGACTATGGACTTGGTGTCGCCGAAGACGAGGTGGTCGACCGCCCATTTGAGCGCTTGCTGGCTGTTCTTGCTCCTGTCGATCGCCACCGCTATCGCCGGTCGCCATGGGCTAGATTCGTCCGATGATGGCGACGAAGATGAGAGAATGTTCATTTGGTTCTCAATTCTTAGACTAAACTATAGTAGCATGCAATAGCAAGAATGAGGAGGGATGGATTGAGATGTTGAGCGAGGGGTGGACGAATATATATCTCTTCCTTCTCCTATATTGTCATGTTGTCCCAGAATCATCATTGACAGTTGGAAATCTAAAGGATGCCAGATGGACAGTTGGAAATAACATGTCTGAGGTGTGAAATATCGTTGGCTAGGAATTGGCCATGACTTCTTTGGACAGGTCCATCTCATTTATAAAGTTTTTTTTTGATATTTTAAATAAATGTAAAAGATTTAAAAGACAAGCCATCATTTTTTTTAGAAAAAGTCACAACTTTTGGCCATTTTAATATACTTGGTTGTCTATAAAGAGGATAAGTTGAATAGAAAATAAATATACCTTCTTGCTCTCGTTTCCCTTGTTTTCTGAATTGTCAAACTTGCAAAGTTTAGACAATGAGTTTCATCTAATCCTAAAGGATATTTGATATTTGTGTTGCATAATTTATAAACCAAATAAAGCCTTAAAGATAGTGTTTATTAACACGATTTAAATTTCAATACATTTATTCTTTCCTCTTGGAAAACTTTCAAGATTAGTTTTGTTCTTGGGCACTAACCTCATTTTACACCAATATTTTTTTTTTGTTTTTTTTACACTTGTGACTATTACTAAGACCACTAAACTAAATAAAAATTAAAATAGAAATAAAAATAAAAATATTATTTTAATATTTAAAAATAATAATGGAACAAATGTATCTTGAAATATTTGGATTTAGTTGGATTTATTTAAATTGAATTGACATCAGAATATCTCAATTGTTTATCCATTATTAAATTTAAATTTTCTATTATTGTAAAAGATAACATTATCAAGCAAAGAACAAAATTTAGGATCATTATAATGTAGGGGTAGAACCAACTAGGGAGGGTGTGTCAATAGGTGATGATCCTGTCTGGAAGGCAGCTGGCCGGACACTAGGAAACACTCGGCGCAATCGGACAAGGAGATGCGGATGTGGAGCCCGGATTCACTCGGCTGTGAAGATAGGATGACTTCTAACACTTGGCAACAATCGGATTTGCAGACCACGATGACGAGAGCACACGACTATACTCGGACACTGCGCATACTGAGCAAGCAAACAACATTAGCAACTAAACAGGAGTCGTCGCTCCGTATTTGGTCCTCCGACGCTCAAATTAGTCCGATTGCGTAGGGGGAAGAGTGTGAGTAGAAAAAGAGGCAGAGTTTTAGTGTAGATGCGCGCGTTGAGAAAAGCGTACCTGATACCCTCTTCCCAAGGCCTATTTATAGGGGGAAGAGGCCCTTGACAGCTGTGGACACGTGTTGATTTCTTTCCATATTGGGCTTGGCTATATATGGGTTGTTCATCATTGCCCTTGCCACGTATCTCCCTCTGATAGGTGTATTAGTTGGCCGGAATATTCTCTGACATTCCGTTATGCTAGGCGACAGAGGACTCTTGTCTTATTTGGCCGGTCGGTCAGTACCGTCATGGTTGCTCAGTCATGCGATTTGATCGGTTATTGACCTTGGCGGGTGAGCTTCCACCGACCGGTCTTTCTGCTCGGAGCGGACTTAATGTACTGTGCGAGTTTGGGTTCCTCTTGGGCTTTCCAATGTCGATTGAGCCGCGACTTTGGCGATTTGAATCGCCGACCGACCTCCTCACTCGAGTGGGCGATTCTCTGATCTCCGTTGAATGGTGGAAACTTCTTAAGCACGATACATCCGATCTTGCCCCACATCCGATCTGATCTACTGGCCGATCGACCATTTAGCTCAGTCGGACTCAAGGGAGGCTTACTTGGCCTTCCTGTTGACTTATGTGACCTGACACCTATATTGACTTCTAGGAATGACATGGCCTTCTCGTTGACCGGACCTTGACCCGGATCACTCACCATTACATTTTGTCTCGTAAATAACAAAAACATTAAACACATGGATGGAATTAAATTAGTTCTCATTTCTCTTTTCTCTTGTGAAGCACAACCATTAAAAAAGCCTTATAAATAACAAAAATTTATACTTCTCAACGATTCTTGTTATCCCAATCATTCACCTGAATTAAAGGATATAACGAGTTTTCTTAATAAATTTGTGTTTAGAAGAAAAAAAAAGGCAACCACTTTATTCCTCTCCTAGTTAAAAAAAAAGTGTCTTTATTGTTTCATTCATGCCTTAATTTAATTGCTTGTATGAACAAGAAGCTGTGTCCTTGCTCTCATGATGGAAGAGCATGCGATTTAATTGTTCTTTTGCAATCAATAAAAACTTGGCTGCTCTTCCACGCAAAGGCTTGGTATGGGGCATTACTTGTGCACTTAAATAGGTGATGAAGGGATTAATTCCTCTGCACTCATGGCAAGCAAAGAGACAGAGATCAACTTAAACTAAAGCTCACAATTATGTTCTTGATCACACTTGCTAAAAGTACAGGGGAAAAAAATCAGGAACTGTTGTGTTTGATATATGGCATCAAATTAAGTTTTCTTCTTCAGCTTCTGTAATGTCACGCATTAATAGAGTTCATATATAGTAAAGTTGAAAGATCCTTAGCTACGTAGCTATATATAACTTAAATACCCATAATCCCATATATTGCTGGTCCTGATACAAATCATGAGGGTTGAGGTCCAGTAACTGTATTAACTATATAACTAGATAGTTATGTAGTTTCTTGAGAAATAAGGTAAGAAAATGGTGGTCACTAAAAATGCATGCATGCACCACTTCCTTTGTAGCCAGTTACAATAGTGCTTGTAATCAGTTTGTGACCACTTGCATTAATGCTTTGTGATCATGTCTCTTACATGGAATGGTACTTCATACAATGTGTCTACTGTCTATTATGTTCACTTGAATTACTTGTGCAACATAGTGGCTGAAATAAGAATGTGTACTTAATAGTGATAGCATATAGCATAATGTGTACTTAATCATATATAATAAAAAAAATATGCACACGTAAACTTTAAAATACAGTATAAAAATTTGCATTCATGAGAATAATATTCCGTTCAGACAACCTTACCCTTGTCAAACAATACTCTTTTTCAAGAACAAGCATCAATTGAATTTGATGTGGTCCTCTGATATTGATTGAGGTTTGAGGTAAAAAATTGTTCAGTTTAGGTTGATTGAAAAAGAAATGGAACGCATACACTGAAGAGAGCATTTTGTCAATGTAAATAATGATTATTTGTAGATGTTCAGATCCTCTGCTTTCATAACTTTCCATGGAAAATTCAGATCATGACCTTGAATGCTTGAAGATTCCATTTCATTCTTCTTTATTTTACACCTTTAAGTGTTGGCATCAATTCCTTGTTTTGGGGCCATATCTTTTCTCTTTTCAAATTTCCCTCCTTCTTTTTCTTTGAAAAAAAAAACTTTTAATTATCATCCGTATCATGAGAATTGCTTGCCTTGAAAGCTCCATGTCCTCAAAGAAAGCAAAGCTTTGTGAATTAATGTATGATGATTGTTGGAATGTTCTTACTTGGATATATATGATCTTCTTTTGATAATTTTATAGTAGTTGCCTTAACTGGTTATATGGTTATTTTAAAAATAGTGGGTTGACTATTTCAATTCGCTTGGGTCTGAATATTTTTAGTCGTTTGACAAATCTTTGTAGAGTCAACCTTGAAGCTGTGGTTTCTTCCATGGATTTGATTTTGAGTTTGATAGATGTATGATCTATAGCACTTGTTTTTAATCACATGATTAATATCAGATGGCTATAAATTTGGTCAAAATTGTTGAAGAACAAGCAAAGTTTAAGAATGACAAATGAGATACTGATTCCAATTAACAAAATGATACGAGGACCAAAGCTCACAAACTGTGTTTTTAATTCATATAATTTAGTTTCAACATCAATAAAAGACAGAAAAGGAAATCACAGAATGTTAGTTTGCAGAGAGAGTTTAGTGAAGAAATTCCAACTATGATTAGATTCTTTATGGGGAACTTCTCAGTCTCTTTTGTCCTTCTCCTCCTATTGTTTATCCTCAGAGATCTTATCTGCTTCGTGCATGGCCCTACCATTTTTGGAGTCGAAGTCAATGTGATACACTGTTCAATCTATTTGTAAGCTGTCAATGGAGACAAGATATGAGGCAGAACCATAATTTAAACTTTGGAGTCCTCTGGCTTACTATAAATGGAAAGTTATGGCAGTTTTTATGACTTCATCTGGTGAAAGTAGAATTTCACTGATAAAAAAACTTAGATTGTCTCGAGATTCCTCAATGAACTAAACAACGGCGAATGATATTGAGTTGAAGAAAGAATCATTCATGGTTTCATCACATTGCAAACATGAACAGATTTGTAGCTTAACATGAACATATATCCAATTCACACATTTGTTGGACATATACATGAGAGATGCTTACTTCAACATATTGCATAACAACTAGGAGGAAGCAACTGAAGACGAAATGTATCAAAATCTCTTTCTATTTCTGAATTTGACTGCAAAATTAACTGCATCAATGTTCTAGCAGTTTCAGAAAGTTGTTTATCATCCTAGCTAACCACCAGAAATGAAGTTGCTTATCAACATTAAAGAAAAATACTGTCTAAATCATAAATCCAAAACCGACGATAAGGATGTTGCAAAGCCAACTCATGATATAATTTTGTTATGATATATCTGATGTGATGATATGAGCAAGAGGAGGGAGATCAATGAGTTTTTTTTTTTTTCATTTGCAAATTTTCATACTAATCAAGAATAAGTAATTAAAATATAGAGTTTTTTTCCTTCTGGTGGAATGCTTACCAAATTTACTGCCATTGGTATTCTTCTCACAAGGAACTTGTTCAATGCCACATTGAGTGAGATTTTGATACTCTAACTGACTTTGCTGCACAACGTTGGATCCACAAGCACATAGGTTCATCTCCTGCATCTGATTATGTCACGTTTCTCCCACAAATGATACAAAGGTCAAGCAGTGTGTGGACTAAGATACAGACCTGCGAACGAGGTTGAAGATGATGAAAGCCGTGATACGAGGCCTGCAATTGTTGAGGATGGCCAGTTTGTATCAGGCTTTCCATATTTACTGCATTCAAGGATGGTGGATAGCAAAAGGTTGATTGGTTTGTGGCAGTTGGTAACCCTACAGATTGATGATGAACTACTGGAACAGTTGGCAGTTGAAATGGATGGTGCATTGAAAGAACTGAAGCATGAGCCATATATTGTTGAGCACCTGGAAACATCATCTGTGCCATGCCTCTCCCCATCCACATCTTCTGTTGCATATTAAGTAGTAGATTAGTCGATACAAGCATCAAGTATGAAATTAAAAGACACTCTATTGTCAGACCTGCACTTGCATTTGGAGAGACTTCAAGTATTCAATTGCATCATCTAACATTGATGCCTTGTCTGTCTGAGAAATGTGAATGATAAAGAACAGAGCTATTAGATCTTACATTCATAAGTATTTTAGAATATAGTTTTAATTTTGCACATTAATAATCATGGAAATAAGCTCGTCATATACTTTATTGCTATGAGGTATCAGTTCTTGAAGTGCCTTCATCTTCTCATTTATTCTATCTCTTCTTCTCTGCATGAAATCAAAATTTAAGGCTGAGGAATGTACATGCAAAGCACAAATATACACAGACGGCTACTTAATACATTTCAGTGGTTCATCATCCAGCAATATTCAATCCTTACTCTCTCAGATAGGTTGTGGACTTCAGCAGCACGGCTTCTGCGTTGCTTCTTTGCATCCAACGAATCCTCTATATCCTGCCAAACGTTTGATTGAAGACTGATTAAAAACTTAACTTATTCGTCAGAAATCATGCAAGTGACTACAATGAAGGGTGAGACAAGAACAATTAAGTCAGTTAAGGTTTACCTTACATTGATCTTCCAAATAATCAGCATATAGTTCCTTCCTCTTTTTACAATCGATCTTTTCATGCTGAACTTCTGCATCGCATTTAAAGCTAGAACCAGATGTTCCTGATGTTGAAGGATAAGTAGTTTCATATGCATGTTTTTGCCCACTTTCTGATTGAACACAACTACTAGCAACATCCTTCGACCCCTCTGCAGTATCAACAACAACACTACTAAGATCGCCCTGTCTAGGGAAGAACTCTGGACAGAATTCTTGTTCCGACAAATTTTCCATGGGATTTTGAATCCATGACACAGTTTCTTCGTCTTGAATCAAGTTCATGGAGTCCTCATGTTCTTGTATTGGTTTAAACTCACTGCTACTCAAGGAGATTTTGTGATTGTTATGGTTGTGCATAACCAAGTGCCCATCTTGCCATAGTAATTCTACGAGCTCGGTATTTTGCCTACGCCACCGCAATAGAAATACGAAGGGAAGTTCATGGTTAATGCGTGTAACATGAGAGAAGCAGTGATGAAAACAAACACTGACCCAGATTATGTGGGAATCCATCTTGTTCTAACTTCCATTCAGGATCAAATTGGTTCATGGCTTCGAGTTTATCTATATATTTTCAAAGAAGAAATCAACATAATTCTATCCGACACTGAAAAAAATATATACAATCATGTGAGAAGTCTGATAATTGAATCTGAATGGTCATTTCGACGAGCAGGAAGAGCACATACTACAAAAGTTGCACCGGCGTGAAATGGAATTCAAACTATTTTTTCTCAGAGAACATCAATTTTCCACTACAAAAAAGGCATCACAGTGGAAATCATCTATGAGAAGCAAATTAAGAATCTAAAAAGGGAAACACTCACCTTGCTCTTTAAGACTTTAAACTCTGAACAACACAACTGTTTTAGAAAAAAATGTTGGGAAGCAACGATCCCTTTTATGGTGGTGATACAGTGGGGAAGAAGCTGTGCATGTCTGTGATGGAGATGAGCAATGCGGCCATGTTACACTTATTGTTCTGTCATATGCAGAGCATGTGTGAGTGGGTCTTACCTTTAAAACCAAGGGCGGGCTACTAGACAAGATCCAAAATTTTTATTTTGGGGGTTTAAACATCATAAAACATTCCAAAAATGCTGACAACATGTCAAGCTAATCGTTTAGAGATGGCAATGAAGTGCGACAAAACCAATGACAAGGTGAAGATTTTAACTTTTCATCCTTTCCTCAAAGAATTTACATTTTTATGGTCTCACTGTCTCACACTATGGTTTCATAAATATCATACAAGATTCCTTCCTTTTCTAAACAAGAATACTGACCAAACAGAAGCCCTTCTTCTGTAAAATAAAGAAAATTAATGAAATCTTCTGACAGTTGAAGATGCTCTGTTTACTAATCACAAAACTCGAAATCTGAAACAAAATTTAGGAAGAGTTTAAATCTAGCAGCGTCAGTATCATAAATGTTTTTCATTGACTCAATTGCCTATTTGTTGATAGATTGGAAAGCATTTAAAGATGGAAGGTGAGATGCCTTGAATCATGTTTCATGATCACAAAACTTGTGTTTGTTGTCAGATGAAGTAGACAAATTAAAAGAAAGTGAAAAGACAAAAAAAAAATAATAAATAAATAAAAGCATGGCGGTAAAAGGTGATGGTGATACGTTCGCCCTCAGCGTCTTTACCTCCAGGTTAATACGGAGGAGGTAAATCATGGAAGCTACTAGCCATTAGAATAGATACCAGCACATGTAGGAAGCTTTTTACTCCGCTTCAACGAATTGTGAACCTCATACCTCAGCAACACCATATATACAAGCCACTAGCCCAACCCTATAGGGTAAAAATAAATAAATACAAAATAAAAATACAGAACTCAGAAATGGATGGCTCCAAAATTTAATTGATGGATGGCACTTGGAAGATGTGTAGGCGTACGAAAATCAAAATAGAAGCAAAGACAAACAATTATTTTATAAATGCACTCCTTCTTCCTTTATTTCTCTGATGACGTCGTTCATTTCGTAAGTCCCAAATATTTTGGCCGAAATTATTAACCGTTTAGTACAGGAGTGAGTGCGTGCGTGCATGAATGGATATTTATTTATCCCGGTAATTTATCAACTATAAATTTAAATGGTTAGATAATAAGAATTTTTTTTAACTAATTAAGAAATTAAATTTATCTAATTAAAAAAAATAAATAATAGATAGCCAAAATAAATAATAGATAACATATTAAATTTCGTATCAGGTTTAATGTGAAGATTTTTGTTATTCTTTCTTATTACATTCTAACATAGGAGATGGATAGTTGTTGAGTTATCACACATTTCAAACAAAATGAAAGTCAATTTCCACGTATTTTATACGTGCATGAAAGATTGGATTTGCTGTAAGATATGTTTCTCTAATATTATTATACCAAATTTTTTGTATAACATTTGACGCACGATGAAGCTCACAAAGAAGTGATTAAAGCCAAATAATTTCAAACGTTATATTCACTATAACTTTATATTCAACTTCAGTGGTTGAACGAAATATTGTAGGTTATTTTTTCGAATTCCATGAGATAATGCTTTATCAAAGAAATATTGCATATCCACTAGTAGAACATCTGTCTTAGGAGAACTTACCTAATTAGCATCACTATATGTATATAAATCTCGAGATGATTATCGATATAAAAGATGACCATGTAAAATATTACATTTAAGATAACAAAATATTCTTTTCACACTTTCCCAATTTTGTTTAGTTGGAGCATGCATGAACTGACCTGCATGATTTATTGCAAATGCAATATCAGGTCGTATGATAGTGATATATTGTAAAATTTCAAAATGGTTCGATAAATCTGGGGATCACACATAGCAAGAGAAAGTGCAAAGAAGTTAGTAATAGCAATTGGTGTGTAAATCGGATGTGCTATATCCATTTTAGCTTTTTGAAAAAGCTCGATAATGTATTTACTTTGATATAGAAGACAATCTTCATCATGTGGGATAAGTTATATACCAAGAAAAAATTGAGCATTACCCAAATTCTTAATTGAGAATACTTAATAAATTTTGATACCTTTTTGATCATTGCCTGTTATTAAAATATCATTCACATAAATAAGAAAAATTATTATAGATCTATCATTATATTTGTAGAATAGAGAAGACTCACTCTTTGATCCAGAAAATTCTTGAATTTATAATCAGTCAGATAATCGAGAAAACCATGTGCGAGGAGCTTGTCAAAGACCGTATAAGGATTTTTTTTAATTAAAAAACATGAAATAAAATTTGTAGATGAATGAACCCAGGTGGTTGCTTCACAAATATAGTTTCCTCACTATAACCATGAAAGAATGTATTAAAACATCTAGTTATCTTATATGACAATTTGAACTAACAATAATCGATAACAATAATATGATAGATGTAATTTTAATAACTAGGCTAAAGGTGTCATTGAAGTCAATATCTGGTTGTTAACTAAATCTTTTGGCTACAAATCGAGTTTTGTATCATTTAAAAAAACCATCTGCTCAATGCTTAAGACAAAATACTCATTTAGAGCCCACAATATTCATAGGGGAAGTGCGATGAACTATGATTCATATTTCATTGCAAAGAAGTGCATCAAATTTGGTAGCTATTGCATTACGCTAATTCGGATCCTTATTTTCTTGTGAAAAACAAGATAGTTTAACAAATTTTAAAGAGACCACTAAAACTCGTGGAAGAGAATATTGAGTTGTCATTGGTGGAAAACGTGCATAAATGTCACTTAAGGCCAGGAAACATGCGGCGAGGAGCACTATCATCTGAATCACTTGTTGATAACAATGAGGAAGTAGATTGCCATAGTGAATTTAATGGCAAATTTGTATTATCTGAAGATCCAAAACTTGATTGTATAATATTCATTTTTTATTGTTCCTAGTTCCTGCAAACTTTTATGTAAAACATAAAAGTGCATTAAATTGATAAAATTATTCATCTAAAAATGACAAATATCCAAAAAGAAATAATAAAATTGTGTATATGTCATAAATATCCTAAATATTCTCCAACCTCATATAAGAGATAAAGATCTTAAATAATACCATTCAAAAAGAAGAAACAACGCTATATATCATCCAAATAAAACATCAAGGTGATTTAGTATTTTTCACATCCATTATATATCATAAATAAGAAACTCATCATCTTCTCTAACTCTGAATTTTCACATTCAACTATTTCTTTTATGTACCTCATCACACACTATCCACATTCAACATAACCACATTATTTTAAATTTCCCTATAATGTAATAAAAAATGCAACGGTCACAATCCAAATAATAAGAATTATCCATTGAAGTTTTAATAAATAAGTACAATATATATCGTCAATTACTTAAAACCTGGTGCTTTAGCAATACCCTTCGTGACATTGAACATCTTGACCCCACTACATTTTAAAATATAAAAAAGTTATTTTTTTCATATTTATATGTGAATGCATTCAAAATTAACATAATATACTACCTACTTGGTTACTATGATTTTTCATGCATCGCCTCTCGGTTTCTATTAGACATAAAGTCCAATAAATATATCATATTTTTATCTTCATTGACAATTGTCAAAATCCAATGGTACTTGCAAATATAAATATATAACATTATGAAAGTATAAAGTAAAATTTGATATATAACAAAAATCTTACATAGTGTCGGATGGGATGAGACAGATGTTATCTCAACACACTGCTTCCAATTAGTTGGCAATATGTTGTGATAATCCACGACCATCTTTGCCAAGTGAGCATGTAGATATGTTGCCAGGATCTACAAATGAAACATAATTAGCCTTGTCTTCATCCATCAAATATTTATAGAGGTGATTGCACTCAAATATTATTTAACTCCATTAGAAATTTTCAAGGTATATACGAGTTCCAAATAAAATATTAAGATGCAAACAAATATTGTAAGTTAGACAGAACATACCCCATGTAAACTAAAATTTGTCTGACACTTATATCTTTTTTCTCCATAAAGCACAAGATATCTTCTCTTAATAACCGTATACCTTTACAGCGTCCAAACATAGTGTCCTCAAACTCTATGTATATGCTCTCCAATAAATTCATCAATCTAACAACATGTGAGTAGATATATTTGCATGTCATAGGTAATGTTTTTTCAATATCCCTGAACTTGTCGCGCTGACCAGGAACATCAATTAAAGCAAGGGTTGAGGTTTGCCCTTCTTCTACAATTTAAAATATTTATACAAGTATTATAAACTAAATCATTGTCCATGCAACATATTTAAAAATTGCAAATATAAAATCAAGTGAAAAACATAAAGTACATTTGTTGTTGGAAAAATTACCAACTCTTTAGGCTAGCCAACAATGACTCCAACTGTATCTTTGATAATTCTTAGTTCATACTTAATTGGGATTGGAAGCTCTTCTTCTTCATCTAAGACAATATCAATAGATACCTAAAAAATATTGAAAACTATGCCTCCTGATATTATTGTGCCATACACCACCACTTTTTCAAGTTGTTTTATGACTAGGTGACATTTCTTCCCCTTTTAAGAATAATAAAATATTATATATAAATATATGGATGTGGAAAAAAAAAATTTGACTCGAAATCAAGAAATCTAGAACATTCATATTTGAAATGTCGCATTCATAAACTTCTTCCACATCATCTGACACTTTTGGATCCTTCATGTTTAAGCACTTGTTTGATACTACTGTTTCAGAAGTTCGATCATTGATAATTGGCATAACACTAGCAAGTTGTGCCTTCAATTTCTCCAATTCAGCCTTTAACCTCTTAGTCTCTTCCAATTGTTCTTTGAAGTTTTCGACCATAGTGTTTGAGATTGATTCATTCTTCTTTATTGGAGTTTTAATATAGATTTGAGGTTTTACGAACCCTCCCACACCTATAACCCTTCCATAATGAGGCTTCCTAAGGCAGTGATTAGTATATCATTCATTCCAGAAGATATAAACTATCTTTTGGCTTTCTTTTCCATCAAAACATTCTACAATTAGAGACATAACAAATAAAATACAATTTTATTTATCTAGATAATATGGAGATTTATTAAAATTATTTACAATTTTTTTGGCAACTTCTGATGTCTCCACATTTGTTATGTTGTCAGATTTGTCTTACCGGGCTTTACGCCAAAGCACCGATCTATCAACTTTCTCATCTTTAGCGATTATGTTATTTTCTCTCTACAATTCCAAAATTCATCAACTTAAGAACATGAAAACTTACTAAAATGACAAATAGAATGCTCCATAGCTTACCAGTTCAACCTCCAAGCCGATGTAACCTTTACGAGACATTCTGTGATGATATTTACAATGCATGGTCCGTGCTTTCTATTTTTTGTTAATAACCTACATCATTATGTTATTCAATTAAGTATGGAAATTAATAGTTCTTAAAGGAAACATGACAATTCATAAAGTATACCTCCCATGATGGATCTAGTCTCGCATCCACAAATTCTTTCCAATGTGTTATTGGGAATTGATACTGACTTGGTGGAGAAATCAACTTTTCAGGATTATTTCTATTCGGCCAAACAAATCTGCTAGTCAATTTGTTTTTGAAATCTCTCCACTTTTGAGCTGCTGAACTCATCACAGCAGACTCACTTTGTGGTGCTAGTTCGAAGACATTCTACAAAAAAAAAAATCAATTGATACTATTTCATATGGTATATACATACATATTTAAAAAATGTATACACATTTGATTATCTATTACAGAATTCTTTAATTAAAAAATTACTCTATTCACATGGTTAAAGTGCTAAAACAAAGACACGATGCAGATTAATATGAAAGGTCTGGATGGGATTCAAGGGCCTATTTATGTCGGTACTGGATGTTGTTTTAGAAGGCAGGCACTCTATGGAACTGATGCTCCCAAGCAAAAGAAGCCTCCAAATAGGACATGCAATTGCTGGCCAAAATGGTGCTTCTGTTGTTGGTGTTGTACTGGTAGTAGGAAGAAGAAGACTACAAAAGCTAAGCAGGAAAAGAAAAAGACTAGTTACAAAAATGCTGAGAATGGAGCACCAACATATGCACTTGAAGGCATCAAAGAAGGTGTTAACATATCTATGCCTCTATCTTATCAAGCAGCAATGCTAGCTTCTAATACTTATTTTGTAGTGTATTTCTAAATTTAACAATATTTAGCTGCCTTTATTAACGACATCTTCTAGTTTTGGAAGTCAGTAACCATAAGATGATAGTCTGATTAAGAATTACCATATTTGGCAGGTTTCTTAGATAACTGGACGCCTAGTCCTTTATATTTTATAGAAAGGATGCCAAGTATTAAGACTCAGGAGTTAATTCATTTTGTTAGTTTTCTTTTTATCTGTTTTGAATCAATGCCTTCTTTCAAAAGGCTCACAATAACATAAGTCAAGTCAGATAACTAAAACATTTTGTGTATTGTAACTAGTGTTTTATTGAAGGAAGATCATGATGCCCTATCGAAGTTCCCACTGTTCCTGTAATTTCTAAATGTCGTGTAGATGGATTTTGCTACTTTGTCAAACTGTTGAAGCATTAGGCATGACTGATTCAATAAAAAACAGATACACAACTGCTTGAAAATATGTTGGATTATAGATGTTTATATTAACATTCAAATATGTTAACAGCAAATGGGACAGACAAACAAAATCTGACATCTGAGCAGAAATTAGAAAAGAAATTTGGGCAATCTCCTGTTTTTGTTGCATCTACTCTCCTAGAGAATGGTGGAATGCTTAAGGGTGCTACTCCAGCTTCTTTACTGAAGGAAGCTATCCATGTTATTAGCTGTGGCTATGAGGACAAAACAGACTGGGGAAAAGAGGTGATTCTTTTGTTACTTTATATATACATTTTACAGTTAAGATGTCTTTCTTAATTTCCTATAACTTCTCTGCAGATTGGATGGATCTATGGTTCAGTGACGGAAGATATATTGACAGGTTTTAAGATGCATTGCCATGGGTGGAGATCTATATATTGTATCCCATCAAGGCCTGCTTTCAAGGGATCTGCACCTTTGAATCTTTCAGATCGTCTTCACCAGGTTCTTAGGTGGGCTCTTGGATCTGTTGAAATTTTCTTGAGCAAGCACTGCCCTCTCTGGTATGGATATGGAGGTGGACTTAAATCGTTGGAACGGATGTCATACTTTAACGCTACTATCTATCCTTGGACGTCAATTCCTCTTTTGGCCTACTGTACCTTACCTGCTGTTTGCTTGCTTACTGGAAAATTTATCACCCCAGAGGTACAATCTATTTTGTCATTTCGTCTTTCTAATTCCAATTGTTTTTTCCCAGATGCCTATTTATAACATGTTCTGAATTGCAGCTTTCCAATGTGGCAAGTCTTTGGTTCTTGTCACTTTTCATTTGTATCTTTGCAACTGGCATCCTTGAAATGAGATGGAGTGGTGTTGGAATTGATGACTGGTGGAGAAATGAACAGTTTTGGGTTATTGGGGGTGTTTCCTCGCATCTCTTTGCTGTGTTTCAGGGGCTTCTAAAGGTTCTTGCTGGTATAGATACCAATTTTACTGTGACATCAAAGGCTGGTGATGACGAAGATTTCTCCGAATTGTACACATTCAAGTGGACAACATTGCTCATTCCTCCTACAACATTGCTTATTGTGAACTTCATTGGCGTTGTTGCTGGTGTCTCCAACGCAATAAACAATGGATATGAATCATGGGGACCTCTATTCGGGAAGCTCTTCTTCTCCTTCTGGGTGATCGTCCACTTGTATCCCTTCCTCAAAGGTCTTGTTGGTCGACAAAACCGAACGCCTACAATTGTCATCGTCTGGTCCATTCTCCTTGCATCAATTTTCTCATTGCTATGGGTACGAATCGATCCATTCCTGCCAAAATCAGATGGCCCTCTTTTGGAGGAGTGTGGATTGGATTGCAACTGAGAGCCAAGGTTGGTCACTATTGAAAGTCTCTCAACCACGGCTTGTTTCTTGTCATCGGCATATATATGTATGTACACTACCTTGGGGTCTTCCGCAAATACACTGTGGGCGGTCCTGCTTGAAGTTGTAGATAAAAGGCGTGCTACATTTTGATTTTTTCTTCCTTTGTATGGTTCTTTCCCCATCTCCTATCTCCCATCAGGGAATTCAAAGTTCTGTCTAGCAATTGTAGTTTGTCTGTGCAAGCCGTTGCGGCTCTAGTTATTTTTTAGTTGATTAAAACAGTGGTGAGTCATGTATCAATTGTTGCAGTCTATATCTATACTGATTCACCTCAATAAGGCAGGAGTCACCTGATACATGCCACATGAAGATGCTTTTTAGTCGTTTTCATTTGTCTGTGCTTGTGTGTTATTGTTATCCATGGTGTGGCAGCATCTACTTTTTTGTCTGAAATTGATTGCATCAGCTCTCTTCCTTGTCAAGACTGCTCCAGTGCCTTCGAATCATCTTTTCAGCATGAGAATGGCAGCAAGAAAGTGCTTCTATTTATGGCATGTTCTAAGCTATAACTTTACAGTCCATTCCTGCCTTTTGATCCAGATCGTTGTCTCGATCAGCTGTGTCGGTGGTAATCATCAAACTAGGCATCTCCTGGCCTTCTTAATCAGGATTTTGAAGGTGTATTCGTATTTGTCGATCGGCTCATTAATTCCTCTTGGAAGCTATTGTACATTACAAAGAAGGTTAGTCACTTTTTTCCTCTCCCAATTATCGTCTCATTAACAGCATTAACAGCTTATGTGCTTTTCAGGCATTAACAGCTTATGTGCCTTTCTGAAAAGGCAGATAATTATTCTCTTTTTCCTCACGGTACTCATATTGCGTCTTGGATTCATCTGTACGTATTACTAACATGCAACAAAAGTAGCGTCAAAGTAATGCACCATGATTGTAGGTACCAAAATATTAAACATTGGCTCATCACAACATTCACTTGGGTACTTTATTCACAATCGATTTTAAAAGGAAAAGTTATCAATTGGTAGGAACTCGAAAGTTACATGTATATTGTTGGAGGAAAAAAAAGATACCTTGCACATCCGTGTGCGCATGAGTGCTTGATTGAGGGCTTGGGCAATTTCTAAAAAAGGTTCCCACGTGGCACTTGCCCTCAGCCACGCACAGGGATGTGCAAGGTATTATCATCCGTTAG
>JBAMIB010437266.1:0-17736 GCA_037177415.1 Kaempferia rotunda | reverse complement strand
GTTACTAGCGTGACCTGCGCAGGTGCCCCAATTCCCACGGCAACCGATCACTTCCACCGGTTAAACAAGTCTTCCGGTCAATTTTAACAGGGATTTGAACGGAAAAATCAATTTGGGAAAACGTTCTAATTTAGAGGATTCAATTGAGTTAATTGAAAAATGAGGAATAAAATCGGGACCATATTAAAAAAATGAGGGACTAAATTGAAAATTAGCCCAATATCTATTTGTAAAATTTTGTTTTAATTACTTTTCAAACGTATTTTAGTAAATAATTAATTTCGATCCTTTTTAGTGGAAATATATCGCAGCTTTCGTACTTGGTCATTTACGAGGAAAAACCCTAGCGCTTCATCACCGGCTCATTTCCTCTCCACCTGCTGCGCTGCTTCGACTCTATAGTAAGTTTCCAGATCTCATTCAATTAGTAGTGTCGCACTATATCGTCTTTTTCTTTTAATCTTCGAAAGAGGATTAAATCTGGGCATCTGATTTTGTAAGGAGGATGTAGTGTTCCTAATTGTCATGGTAATTTTGCGTATGCACTTTCTAGATCGCAAGAAATGGTGCTTCTGCTGTGGATTTCTCTTTCTTAGATACAAATCAGTCGGGTGAATATGCTGCACTCTAAATAAGGCGTCTTTTTTATACGAGTGCGAGCTTTCTCTTGTTAATGGGAGATTCCCTGTACAAACTAGTTTTTCCTCGTTAATCTTGGATATTTTCAATTTTCCTAAGTGAATGGGGATGAATAGCTGATGGTGAAATTGGTATTTAGGTTGTCTTAGGTTGCTTGGTTATCTAGTAAGAGGCCTTCTCTGGATATTGTTTGTGGGAAAATAATTCCCAAAGATTCATGGTTGACAGGTGGTAAAGAATCAAAAGAAGTTAAAAATAAGATTAGAAGATCAATGGAAGCAATTTGAGACTTTAAAAAGAAGATTTAAATCAACTGTTACTGTGTGAGGCAAGAGTAAAGTTCACCAAAAATTGGAAAATTGCTGCTGGTGCCTATGGGAGAAGAGGGCACAGTAGTGATTGAGTTCTGTTGCCTTCAATCACTGTAGATGCTGGCAGCTGCTATGGCTTCTGCTGCAGTCACTGAGAGGACTTCTGCAGCCTTCAGTTACTGTATTCAGATGAGCACTGCAATGATTTTAGAAGAGAAGATGAAGAAGGAGGTAGAGACCATACTTCACTCTGATGACTACCTACTTTCTAAAACCTTACTTTTATCAGTAAAAAGTATCATGATTCATTCAAAAGGATTGGAACGATTGCATCCGACAAAAGGTGATATCGCTCACCCAACTGGTCTAGTATTGCCAGCCCCATGGTAAGATATAGGCAGGTAAATCAAGGTACGTAACAATCTCCTAAGTAGGAGGGCATAACCTAGGGTGATGAAATCCTTGAGAATCGACCGTGCCCAATCTGAAAATCTACCACTCGAGGACCAACTGCGCTACACCCCTGGGGTAGATTGAAAGGATTACATGCTTGGAGAAAAATAGGAGAGATACACAGAAGGGCAAGAGGAAAATGAAAATAAAGTACTGGAATGCTAGCCTATGCTATGATCTATCCAATGCCTGTACAACGAACTATCCACTGTTGGTTGGATCCCTCACCAGGATCCAATGTAACTTTAATCCACACGATTGACACATTCAAAATTCCAAGGATCAGAATGCTATTTTTTTTCCTTTCAAACTTAATAGCTTGGGACTAGCAAACCACTGAGATTAGCTTTACTAGAATTAACTCTGCTTCATTGAAAATGCTCTTTTGACACATTGATTTTGTTGACCAAAGGAGATGTCACCTAGTCTATGTATAAGTTTGATTCACAGTTGCTGATTTATAAAGGATCAATAAGGTGTCGGAGAAGATCTGTCTGAATATTGTGGTTCATGATCCTGTTCTTATTGGTTAAAATTTGTCTGCATGGAAGGGTGAAAAGATCTTTGCCGATGAAGGAAAATGCGCATTTTGGGCGTTTGGTTATCCATGTTTTCATTTTCATTCTCTGAAAAATACATATTTTTTGAAAAATAAAAAATAACTTTTAGATATTTTTTATTTTTTCAGAAAATATTTTTTTTTTCAGAAAACAAATATGGAAAATATAAACTAAACACTATTTTTAAAAAAATGTGCATTTTCTAAAAAAATAAAATTAAAAAATATGCAAATCAAACGATTCCTAAATTTTTCATATCTCATTCCTAGGTAATGATGACTGTAAATTTTTGAATAGCAACAGAGTAAAATTGACTAAAAAGATTACTAGAACTGACTTTTCTTCATTCAAAATGCCGTTTTGACTACTGTTTTGGTTGACCAAAGATCTTTACTAGAGCTGATTTTTCTTCATTGAAAATGCCCTTTTGACACATTGATTTTGTTGACCGAAGGTGATGTCACGTAGTCTATGTATAAGTCTGATTCTCAGTTGATGATTATTAAAGGCTCAATAAGAATGAGGAGTTGGAGAAGATCTGTCTGAATGTTGCTGTTCCTGATCTTGTTAAGTTCTTGTTCTTGGAAGTTTTCCAGATCCCATTCCCAGCCAGTGATGACTGTGTAGAATTTTTGAATATCAACTGAATAAAATGACTAAAAAGGTTACATTGCCCGTCCAATGATATCTCTTGTAGATTCAGAATGTGAAAGGGTTGTTTGACCAACTTGTGTGATGAGTTAAATGAGATGCTCTTGTGGAATATCTTGGCTTAGAGTTGAGGTTTCACTACAGTAGGCTAGTTGAAAATCTTGCACATTTGCCAGTGGTATTGCTTGCAACTTGACATAGAAAGATATCATGAAAATTGTCTTTAAGACCCTCAAACCCTGTCCAAAAGATAATTCCAAAAATGATTGTTACCCTATACTATTATTGGATGCAAGGCTTTCTGTGTTAAGGCGTGTAGTTTTTAAGCATCCCAGGGAATAAAGTGGTGGAGATAAGTTCTCGGGTCAGAGTTCCTTCCATGTTAACATGTTGCTTGATATATATATATATTTTGTTACAGATCGAATACCACAGCCATTTTTCTATTTAATATTTTAGGCTTCAATTACCAGACATTTGCACTGCATTGATCCTTATTGATGACGGGTTGCTAGTCTTCCTTGAGGGGCTTTTGATATTTAAGAACTAAACTGGTAGGCCACCCAAAAAACACAGCATTTGACTGCTTCTAATGGTGTATTGCAACTAAATGCATTGTGGTAGTGTATATGTATCTTCTGTCCCATATTATGTTAATTTGTTGCCTTGTCAGTGTTTGTTGCTATATATTGGTTAATCTGACTTCCATTGAGCTGTGGACCTTTGTCATTGACTCATCCCATGCAAATTGAGTTAGACTCACAATATTTGGTGGAATATTATACAAAATTTCATGCATGATTGGGACTATTATGTTGAAGTTTTCATTATGACCATAATTCAAATTAGCAAGGGGCACTTACATTGATGATTAGATCACAAGCTCTGTCAGAGGAATTTTCTTATCAAACAAGTTTTGTTTAGGTAACTCGATTGGATTCAGTGGCCCGTACAAGTTTGTTTATAAAAGATGGGTTCACGAGGAGCCAATATTGTAATTTCAAGAGCTAACCGAATTAGGCAAACTCTGCAGTCTGCCCTGGAAGCAAGTGTTTTAGAGATCGAAGATGTTTCATATAAGCATGCTGGCCATGCAGGCGTCAAGGCAGGTGAAAATGAGACTCATTTTAACATTAAGATTGTCTCGCCGAAGTTTGATGGCCAGAACCTTGTAAAGCGTCACCGAATGGTATATGAACTTTTAGGCGATGAACTGAAATCTGGCCTTCATGCTATCTCTATTATTGCCAAAACTCCACAGGAGACTAACCCTGCAAATGTCTAATTTCTTGATATACTTCTAAGGCGATAGATACAAGTTCAAATATCCTTGTCTTATGAAATACATGTTTTACATTAAGATTAACTCTTTTGTACTTGCATCATCATTGTGAACAATTCAAAAGTAAAATATTCACAAGAAATTATGTATTTGGCTTGGTAAGAACTCACTTTTATTTACTTAACATATGTTGGTTCAATTCAATAAAATAAATTTGAACAATTCACTAAACTAAGTAATGAGTATGTATGTCGTTTAGTTCATTGATTTTCATAAATATAAAATCGTGAACTATTGGTGAATGATGTCTCGAACAAATGTTTATTTTAACTATATTTATTAGTAAACTCTTATTATTTATAAATAAATTTATAAATAAGTAAATAGGAAATAAATTTATAATAAACAAGCTTTAAAATATAAAATTTTTAAATAATCAAATAAATTTAAGCTAGCAGTTCAATAATTAGATTTAATTACCTAATCACACAAAGTTCTATTCTTTCTCGTACAACCCTATTTAAAGTGTCAATTATAACATTTTAATTTGTTATTAAAAAATAGTTGTCAGTAAAAAAAGTCGATCAAATGGTATATTTTTTAATTGGAAAGTTCACCCTCCTAAATTCAATGGTATATTTTAATATCCCAAATGAATAATTGATTATATTTTACTCATATTGATATATTTAATGTCCATAATGATAAAAATTCAGTTATAACAAAAATAAAATAAAATAGCCACGTGAAAAAGAGTGATGGGTAATTTGAATCAAAGAAATTGGTGTGCATCTTTGAAAATTTTATCCAAGTATAAAGTTTGGTGAACCACAAGTTGGGTACAACAAAGTAATAGGGATCTTCTGGATCATAAATTTTGGTCCATTCACACATTAACCCGTTAGATTCGATTAACAGAAATCAGTATTTGAATTTTATTTTTATCCGACGGCTGATGCGTATTGGTTGAGGGATAAATAATAAATTATCAGTGCATCCCAAACCGTACGATCAGACTCGACTTACAAAATCTTGAAATCCAACCGAGGGAGAGATTGTACTTATCAGACTTCGGAGAATCCCATCGCCGCCGAGGGCGATAGAAATGGGAGGACAGTTGCTCCGCCACCATCTCCTCCTACCTCTGATCATTTCCTTGTTTCTTCTGCCATACTCTGAGAAGGCTTTCGCCGATCACGGCTCCTATTCGAGCAGCGGCAGGACTTCCGGTTCGAGAGTAGAGTGGCAGACCCTCACCAAGGGAAATTTCTCGTCTCAGATTCGCCTCCACCCCCAGATCCTTCTCGTGGTCACTGTCCCTTGTAGGCCTCTTCCTCGGTTTCTCTCATCTTTATTTTCGTCTTAACGCCCTGTTGTGTTAGATGGGTCGAGAAGATAGTTTCGAAGTTTGATTTTCTAAGGTGAATTACATGGTATATGCCCTTTTGACTATTTACACGAAAATTTTATAAATGGCGTATAGGCAGAAACTATTTTGGTTTGGTGAGTCATTTTATAATTTCAATATGTTTCTTGATATCAGCGTTGGTGTTGTTGAACCTCTTTATCGACGAGTTAGACCTTTTTACCTAGAAAAACTGGTTGAATGTACTTCGATCATTTTAACGGGAAAATGCATTAACCAGTATAAGAAGGAATGCCGTTTGTGAGATTGCTTAATGATTCAGACATACTTTTATGCCCTTTTGATGAATGCTGCAAAAAAAAAAAAAAAAGTTAGCTTTTATCCATACGGAGGTATATGGAACTTAATTTGTATACTTTCTTGTTGTTTGCTTCTTCCTCCTAGGGGCTACATGTCTATATAGAAATTTGAAAGATCTATCAGGTATATGTTTTTTTTTTTTGAACTTTCTCATGACAACCTTAAGAATTGTTCTAATTTATTACAGGGTCTGGTGAAGCACGAACATTAATGAAGGAAGTCTCATACTTGGTGGCTAATGACGAGGAACTTAAATTTCTAAAACTAATGGTTATTTACAGGAATTCTGAGAAGATGCTAGCTGACATCCTTGGTGCTATAGATGAGATAACAATATACTACTATCACAATTCAATGTCACACAAATATCATGGGAGATCCAGCGCACAAAGTGTACTATTTTCAGCCCGTTTCTTTTTGTCACTTAAGCCCGATGAGATTCCTCTAAAGCCTCTGCAAACTCCAGAAGATCTTGAAAACTTTTTCAAATCAACAGATAAAGCTGTTCTTCTCCTTGAGTTTTGTGGATGGTCAGCCAAACTGATCGCCAAAAAGCACAATGAAAATTCTGGGACTCCCATGCCCTCATACAATTATTCAGAGAATGGTTTTCCATCTTAACTTGATCTCTTGCCCTATTGATGGCTCATTTCAGGTCTTCTTACTTTACGTCAGCTGAAAGTTATAAATCCAACTAACCACCATTTAGCACTGACATCTTGCTGTGGAAATATGCTAAATGCCAGTGACAATTAATATAATTGGATCAATTGCAATGTAACTGCATAATTGATAAAGGGCTGTGCACTTTCGGCTTTCTGTTTTCTTTACTGCATAGGGTCTTAGAATTCTTGCATGATATTTATTAAGCTGTCCAAGTCCTTTTTCAGCATATAATCTTTGGATTTGTATAATGATCTAATCAGCAAGGTATTAGTTTGTTGTTCATAATGAAATATAAAATTTACGTGTGTTTTTAAGGTTTGTGTCATAAACTACTAATACATTTATTCTGAATAAATCTAATTGATGTTACTTTACTCTCCATATTTTGTAGCTTAGATGGTTATTTTCCTTTCAAGTGCTAGTGCATCATAGTGAATATGGATTATTATGATATCTAATAGAAAAAAAACATGTTTTATGCCTTAATGTTGCCTCTTAGTGGAAGAATCTCTTAGGTTATATAAAAGTCCTACCTGAATTTCTATATTTGAATATTTTTATTTATAAGATTACTTGTTTTGTTTGTAGACTACATTATCCTTTTTGTGTATTAATGTCCTTATAAATACTGCAGTTGGCATACCTACGCCGAGTATTTCTAGTGATCCTCTGGTGGCCTTTGACACAGAACAGCGAAAGGTTCTTTTATACTTCTGTAATCAAATGCCTTTTGTCGATTAATGACTATCCATTGCATTAGTGCATGCGCTGATTTTATTCTCAATTTCGGATCACTAGGGTAATGAAGATAGACTTACATGTGGTGTTGAAGATGGACTGGGAAGCTTGGATTGGTTTAACAAATATACTTTAGCGAATCATAGTGCTCCAGAACAATTAGAAAATGGAGGTAGTAATATGTCATGTACAGCTGAAGAATTTAAGCAGTTTGAATCTTTTTTCAACCAGTTCACTTCTATTGCAAGAGAGTATTTTCTACCTCCCGAGAAGCAAAGATTCGGATTGATATCTGAAATTTCTTTGTTACCCTTTCTCGATCTTACTAGTCCAAATAAATGGCTAGTTGTGCTTCATGTCTCTGGATGTTCTAATTGCACAATGATAATTCCTGAAGGAGATGATCTGAGAAAAATTTTGCAAACACATCAGTCTATAGTGATGGAGGTATATTGTTGAAACTTTTGACATGTTTGGCCTTTTTTTTTCATTGTCAAACTTAGAATTTTTTTAATCTGAAAAATAATGTCAAATCACAATTGCTTTTTCATCATTTCTAAAAACATCCTGAAATCAAGCAGATATTGAAGTAGTATAACATTGCATTAAACACACAATTTGAGAGAATCTTCCTGGTTGCGGAACAGCATGAAAGAATAAAAAAACATTCAGATAAATATTTCTCTTAAATTCACAGTTGCCCCTGTAATATTTCTACATTTTATCTACAACTAGTTATGGATCTAAAGTTCTGGTTCATTTGAATGTAAGTCTATTGTTTTGGTACCAACTGCTGTGATTTTATACATGGCTTTTCTAGCTGACATAAATTTATTAATATTTCAAACATGAATGCTTGGAAGGGTTTTCACTTATCAGCAATTGCTATGTCAAGTGCTGTATATTTTGACCTTTAGTATATGTGGTTGAGTTCTTATTAAATTTGCTAACAAAATTCTTATTAATTTAGCCGACACCAAATGGCTAGAATGATAATGATGCTGAACCATTATTCATTTGTCTTAATAATTAGTTTATATCTTGAAGGCTTTTAGAAATTATGAGAAGAAAACCATCAATCCCATATTTTGACCATATATGTTAGTTCTTGTCACACATATCCGTTGTGAAAGGTGATAATTTATTGGTCATCATGAGTGCTTGTATCTCAATTTGATGATCCATCTATTTAATCATGGGAAGATTCTCAGCCAGTGAATCGGTGTGGTATAGGTTACATAATCACCATGGTGATTTGGTCAAAGTAATTTACTATTCCTTAGTTTGGTGTTTAAAAAGATATTAGTGTTTATTGCAACATTAAATCACCACGGTGATTTGAGAACACTGAAGTCATACCATGGAAAAGGCACATGAAATAGAAAACTACAATGAGACATGTGATCGATATCCAGTAGGGAAAGTGTTTATGAAGATACAAATTAAAAAAATAATATCATCTAGAATTCTAGATTTCATTCTCCTGACAAGGATGCTTTTCAAGGAGGAGCTGGTTTTTCTTTTTTGATAATGTAGTTAAAATGGTTGAGTAATCTGCTTTATGAAATTCAATGAAGAGATCAGTATTATGATTTCGTGAAAGAGCCTTGAAACTGGTTTTTACTATGATTATTTATAAAGCCACTCCTTAACAAACCGTTTGCAATTAATGAGTGTCATAAGTTGGAGAATGAGATGATAAAATAAACAAGTTTTGAATCTAGTGATGTTTGAAAGATCTTTTTTTTTTTTTTGGGTTCTTGCATTACATATGGAATTGTAAACTGGCTTCCATGACCTTGGGATCTAAGTCAATAGTCTGATAAGCTTTTTCAGAAAGTTTTTTGCTTTTTTGTTTTTTTCCTTATGTGGAAATTGATTATAAGGTTGCCAGCAACTAGTGATATTAGGTGGGACAGTAGAGACTAAACAATAGTGGAAGAAGTATGTGAAACATCTTAGAAATGTATCCTACCACAATCTGTTGAGATGACACTCCTTTTGTCCTATTTGCAAAACTTTTCATGTACATCGTTTTTTTTTTTCTTCTTCTCGGTGACTGACTCATTATAGGGTTCATTCTGCCTGCATAGGTGAGAAAATTAACTGTGAACTTGTGAACTCTACTATCTGCCTAAAATGCTTAAGCCCAAGTTACTGATAGTCCATCTATTTAAAAGCTTAGAAATCCTCTCTATCAATCAACAACTCACAATGTAGGGTTAAACTAGATGTGTCAAAATATCAAGACCCATATCCAACTCAGCCTAAAATCTTCACTAATCAGTGTCATGGGAGAGGCTCAATGGTGGTTACTCCACACAGGTTGCCCTTTTAACACCTCACCATGCTTAGGATTAGGTTTGAACTATACCAATTGTCACCACCACTTAGATGACAAAGCTTTAGATGACAGATCTGATCTATTAAATTATGATGCTAAACCATCAGCCCGAAATGCATAAACTTTAATTGTAGGTCACCCATCTAAGCTTGTTCCTCTGTATAAATGAACAAGTCTCAATGCGAGTCTAAACTTGGGGTGTCAGGCAATTACTAATAATGCTTTAATCATTCCTTAGGTATGCTGGAACTGGGAGGAAAGAGTAAAATATGGTTGTACCACTAAATGTTAAGTTGAATATGCTAAAGGTAAAGCTGAAAACAATAACTTCCTAATTTTTCTATTGAATTCTTTACCTAATCTTTATAATTAAAAATTCTGAATTGAGGATCCTTGCTGTTTTTGGGTAAGTAGAATAGCTAAGGAAGCCTCAAACTCAATACAGTTCTGCCATGTCATGCTTAAGAAATCTCAAAGTGATCCATAATACTTCAATGTAACCTTGAAGCCCTCTTGTGCATGTTTTATTCCAAATAAGCAGATCTTCAATACAGCTTTGAAACTCATGGGATAAAGTAAGGTTCTAAAGCCTAATTTTGTCACTTGCAATCCATTTAGAGAACTGTTCTAATGACTTGTATTTATCTTATACTATTTGTCATGGTAAATTTGTTTATTGCAAAACATATTGTTCTTCAACCACTAGTTTCATTTATTCACAAGTAGTTAAGCAATATTCCAATCTTTGTTCTCCGTATCTGTTTATCTGACGTTTTCATTTTTCTCTATCTTTTCTTATCTAGTTTGATGATGATCTTGAGCCTGCATTTCCAGCAAATAGACCTTCAATCATTTTATTCATTGATCGATACTCAGAATCATTGAAAGTTAGAGAAGAGAGCAAGTTATCTCTTGAGGTTTTTAGAAAGTTTGCTTCACAAAATCAGCTTTCCTATCAGACAGATAGACAGAAAAATAAGAGAAACATTGATGGTTCTTTGGAAGAAGCTTTCTCTAGAGCATGGAGCAGAAATGTGCCCATTTCCTCTGGTCATCTAACTAGAAAAGCTTCTCCCAAAATTGTGAAAATCCAGGATAATATGGCTATTATGATAGTCAATGAAGGGAAGGGAATATCTCTGCAAAACACTGCACTTGAAAATCACAACAACCCTGCTTATGATATTCTAACCCAATTACTTCAGAAAGAAAATCCAGCACTGAGAGTAAAAGAAACAAAAATAAGTGCAGTAGCAAAGAAAGCTGGTTTTGAGCTCTTATCTGATGATTTTGAAGTGCAAACAGTAGAATCTCCCATTCCACATAATGGTGATAATCAATTCAGTGAAGTGATTATGACTTCAATCACTTTGTTAAATGATCCTCAGAAACGGACTGACAGTCATCATGATGCAAACAGTGGGTTATTAAGTGATAAAGAAAATAGAATTGAAAATGAAGGAAAACAATCTGTGTATTCAGATGTTGATATTCTTGAACCTGATGAAGTGACTCTCAGTGGGTGTGAGCTTGCTAAACCATTAACTGAATCTATCAAAGAAGTTCCTGATAAATGCGATTCAAAGGAAACACTGGTTTGCAAGGGTGACCAAATTTATGAACAAGAAACAGGATTGACATATAATGATGAACATCTTGTTTGCTTGGAACAGGATATGCCTAAGTCAGAGGGACACTTTCAACAAGAGGAAACTAATAAAACTGATCCTGCACCAACCACACCAACTTCCAATCATCTTGAGACAGATTTTGTACCCAGTTCGTCAGTTCTTTCTGCAGGGAATGACATAGAAATCACTGAAACATCCATAACATTACAAAAACTAAATGAACTAGGTTATCAGCACCATCCTTTTCTAGGTTCATTTTTCTTTTCAGATGGTAATTATCAGTTGCTAAGAACCTTAACTACAGGTTCCAGGATTCCAACCCTAGTAATTCTTGATCCTCTTCAGCAGGAGCACTATGTACTTTCTGAGGAAATAGATATTAGCTATCCTTCTGTAGTTGATTTTCTACAAAAATATCTAGATAAAAATCTTACTCCATATCAACACTTGGAATCATCACCCAAAATTTCTAGGGAGATGCCAAAGCCTCCATTTGTGAAGTTAGATTTTCATGAAGTTGATTTTATACCTCAAATTACTGGTAGCACCTTTTGTGATCTTGTTATGGGCTTTAAGCCTTGTGAAATCAGTAGTAACCTGCCATTTCCCAGCTCAAAAGATGTTAAACCTGCCTGGATGGTTGATGTTCTCGTGCTTTTTAGCAATTCTTGGTGTGGATTCTGCCAGCGTATGGAGTTAATTGTGCGCGAAGTGCATCGAGCATTTAAGAACTTCATGGATTTCTCATTGATGCAGTCAACTAGTGGCGATCCTATGCAGATCAAAGGTACATTACCTTTTCACTTATTACTTTACCGCATGCCTAGAAATTTGCTGTTTAAATTTGGGAAAGGAAAATATTTTGCATCAATGAGATAACCATTAATATGTGGTGGCTTTGATATTTGCCTATATATATATATATTTGTGGTTAGTGTTTACCCAAAAAATTTAATCCACAAAAAATAAGTTTTACAATAGCAATATGCTCATATAATTTTTACAAGTGGACATTTTAACCATTTAACCAAACAAAATTTAAATTTGCTTGATATCATTTCTTAGTGGCCTTTTTTTCTTCTTGTCCAAGATTTTAATAAAATGTATTGAAATCTAGCGATCACAAGTCTACTTGGTCACTCTAGATCCGTATTATCCGATGTTGGCCACGATGGTTAAGTAATATAGACATGAAATTCCTATGAGTTTAAAGTATCTTACATCAATTATTACATATTTTTGAAAATACAATTATAGGAGAAAGAATAAGCAGTCGAAATGGAGAAGCGCTTCTGGAGTCTAATGTGAATGCCGTTTTCCCCTCATGTTGAAAGGAATATTTTATAAGACTGCTATATTTTATGGATTTGATTGTTGAACTTTTGGGAAACTTTATGTATAAAAAAGTTATGTCCAAATGCTAAGATGAATGAGTGAAGTTACTGGAAGAATAATATAAAAATACTAATGTGTGAGAGGAATTAAGTCTAGATACAATAGATGATAACATGAGTGAATAAGTTAAGATGGTGTGGAAATGTTTAAAGGGGTAGTAGTGGGTGACAAAAGAAATCAATGAAATAGAAAATGATATAATTAAATAGAGTATTAGTAATGATACTGCCTTGCATAGAACTCAATGGGAAGTTTTTATTTCTCAGTAAAGACAATACTCAGGGGAAGCATGGATGACATGATCTAAACGTCTAATTTTATTTTGTGCTGAACTGCTGATTGGTTTAGAATCTTGATTTTGATACACAGGTGGTAGGGTATGCCTGTGCTGATGTAAACTGAAGGAAATAATAATTTTACTATTCTAGTGTATTTTAGTGGTAACTTCTAACTGTTTTCTGTATGATGAATTAGATATGGAAGTTGAAGAAAATGAGTAGAACCTTATTTTGAATGGCTCCAGATTCTTAAAGTGTTCTCTTTGTTTATTCATTCTCTTGTATGTTTATTGATTTATTTCATACAACAGAGCTGCTTAACAATTTTAAAACCATTTGCATTTATGACCTGAGAAGATATTCTGGTATAAAGACTGAAATGTACTCTTATTGATGCTCTATTTCTTACTATTTTGTTGCCAATCTTATTTATGTTTTTGATATTTGAGTTGGGAGATTAAAATCCTTTTTTTGATTGATATATATCAATCTGTACAAATGCTTCCTTTTTTCAACTAATGCAAACCATAAAGTGTCCTTTATCCATGTTATCTTATGTTGTGTGAAGACTAAGAACATATGGCGAGATTTATTTCATGTTATGTTACAAATCTAGGAAGGGTTTTTTTTTTTTTTAAATGTCCTTTATCCATGTAAGTATCATCTCTACAATTTGCTACTGGAATCCAAATGGTCAATTTATGAATTGATGGTTTTTGATCATTCATAAGTTCCTTGCAGACAAGAAAGAAGACTATCTGCTAAATAACTTCCCAAAGGTCTTCTTAATGGACTGTACCTTCAATGACTGTGGTTTATTTTTAAAGACACTTGGTAAGGTATGTGATTTGATGTGCCAGCATATTATTTTGTTGTTAAATAACTCTTTTATGAACACATGGTATATTGTTCTTGCAATAATACTTGAGAAAGTGTTGTTCTTTGATATTTTTCTTATTGATTCCATCTTTATTTTCACTTTAATATATTCATATATACTTTATACATCTTATGGTCTTCAAAAAAAAATCCATATATACAATATATGCAAGTTTAAAATTGACACCTTTAAGACACATAATTAACAACACCTTTAACACACTTAAAAAACCCCCATAAGGCCAATGTAAATTCCATGACCAAGGAAAGCACCTATGAAATTGTATCAAAACAAGCCTGAGGAACTTGATGACTATTGTATTATTGCTGTTGTTTCACATAAGTAACATAATTTAACTTTGCTGAAATAGCATCCTAAGATATAACATCATATGATTCATGTCAGCCCTGTCAGACTAGATAATGCACTTATTGGAATTGGATTCTGGAATCTCGGAAAATTATGGGCAAATCAAACACAATATCTCATACATGAACTATTCCCTGTGTTGACTATACAATTTAAAGTTATTTGTGAGAATGTTGGAATGTTGACCGGGATATCCAGTTAAGTTCTTAACGCTCCTCTCTTGGAAAGGGTAGGTTAATCAGTTTATTGCTGTAGTGAGTTTAGTCCCATATAAATAGCTCTTTACAACATATGCAATATAATGTTTTTCTCCCCAAACTTTAAGTGTTGAATTCAGTTGTTCTATGGCTTATCTTAGAGACCGATTTTAGGAACCATTATCGTAGTGTTGGTAATTTGATATTTTTCCATGCCCTACAATTTGAGATTCTATGACAAAATTACAATTAATCATTCATTAATAACACAGGCAATCTTTTATATTCTAGTTCACATATATCTATCATATATTCATATTTTAGATTCAACTAAGGTGCTTCAAGTTGCTTCAGTATTTGGTTGTAACTTTCTAGTTTGGTTGCAGAAGGAAAACTATCCAGTAGCACTGTTATTTCCAGCAGAGAACAAAAGTGCTGTCACCTATGAGGGAGATATATCAGTTGTTAGTATAATGGAATTTATACTATCTCATGGAAGCAATTCTCAACGTCTGAATATGCATAGAGGTTTATAACTTGTTTTTTTTTCTACTATTTTTTTCAGTATTTTTACATTGATATTTATGACAGATAAATTTATGACTTTTACATGGATTAGATTTCTGATACCTGACCTTTTATTTGAACTTTTGTGTTTCTTGTTTTATCTGTAGCAAGTTTGTCTCGGCACTGTTTTCAGAACCATAATGCTTTAATAGATAGGTAAGTGACTTTAGAGGTAGTTTCTTTCTGTACAAGCAAAACTGGATTACTAAGATAGTGTTATTGGTTTAGCTTGATAAAAAAGAACCTATGGTGATTCAACCATTAGCAATGAGTGAGACTATCCCAAACTCATTTACATTCCGTCTCTTAAATGACACCATTTGTCAATTAGTAGTGTGTTTCTCAGGATCCCATTTAAACCTAAATGTTTAAGATGTCAACTAACTGTTACAAGAACAACTCAGAACTCCCTTCTCATATTCTTTTCCTAAGTAGAACAGTAATTGCAAGTCATTTGCTAAAATGTAATAATAAGCGTCTTACAAAGCTGTTTCACTAAAAGCAAAATGGTTGATACATCTGTAACAGAACTTTCTGTTGTAGTCTGTGGCTATGTATCCAAGTTATGTTTCCTACTGGACCCCTAAAGTATATAGTAGAATACATCATTGGGATTCTTTACAGATTGGACTATAAGATCCAGATACTTTTTTTTTTGGTCTCAAATATCACTTCCGTTGGAGAAATTTAGTAGCCTTGTCTCTTACGTTTTCTGAGGTCTGAACTTATTTGCACTTCTTGTTTTGTGTTTCAAGTAGAATGCTGTATGGCTACTTTGTTCATCTCTTTTTCGTAGAAACACAAATGTATTTGTTTAGTGTTTAACATTAGAAACTCTTTTTTTGCATTATAACTGTGCACTCAAATTTCAGCTCCAATTAGCTAACATTGCTCATTGATTCACTAATCAATAGGGACTTAAAATACATAAATTCGGCTTTCATGGTTTTATAACTTGTACAAGAAAAAGAATGAGTAGACAGAAATTGATTTTTTTCCTCCAATGCTAACAAACTTAAGACCATGGGTATCAGTAATGTTCTTTTCTCTGCCAAGTATTACTTGAGTCACTATTTATTATTGCCAAATTTACTATTTAGGCCTTCTCCGGACACACTCAAGGAAGGTAACAAGGGATGCAGAAATCTCATATCCAACTTCCTTGACAGTTGACGAGCAAGCTCATTCCGCTTCCGAGAAGTACAATGAACTCATTCATAATGAAGCTACTACTGCAGACAGCAGGCACCCACTTGAACCAGATTCACCAGTCACCTTCCTTGACCCACACAAGCCTGTACTCGTCGGTTCCATTCTCTCTGCCACTGACAAGCTCCTTAATGCTGCCCCATTTGATCAATCTAGAGTACTTATAGTTACCGTCGACCAGAACCAGGGCTTCCAAGGCTTGATAATCAACAAAAGGATAAGCTGGGATGTTTTCAAAGATCTAAGCAGTGATCTAATCTCTCTGAAGCAGGCTCCTCTTTTCTATGGAGGTCCAGTCACGGTTCAAAATTTGCCCTTTGTCAGCTTGGTCAGGAAACAAAAAATGGGTTATATAAAAATAACAAACAGCGTTTATTTTGGCAATCCAATTGTGACCCGCCAAGTAATTGCAGAACTCACAGCAAGAAAAGAATCTATTGATGATTATTGGTTCTTTTTGGGTTTCTCAAGTTGGGAATATGACCAACTCTTCAATGAGTTAGCAGAAGGTGCTTGGCACTCGAGCTCACAGCCTGTTGAACACCTGGATTGGCCAGAAAACTAAGTTTAATTATGTCAAATAAAATGCATAAACTTAATGATGGATGCATTTTTTGGGTGTCCATGAGATAGGTAATACGATATGATCACTGAGTGGGTTGACAAGACATAAAGATTGTTAAGAGCAAAACAATTTTGCCACCTTGTACAATGAATCATTTCTAGGTTGGTTTGATGCAATTTTTTTTTTTAAAATTTTTAATTTTTTTTTTGTGAGCTAGATCTTTTTGCTTTGGTTTTTTTTAAGAATGACAATTGGCTAAGAGTGCGTTTAAAATTATGGATTTTTTCAAAAAAAAAATGCATTTAACTTTTAGATTTTTTAAAGGTGTATTTGTTTTTTGATTTTACCCTTCCCCTCCAACCTATGGGTGTTGCATTCCAAGAACAATATTATTGAGATCTTAGATTTTAAAGAATGACATCATTTTGATGTTGTATTTTAAAAATTAATATCACATAGTGGTGTTGATTATAAAATTTAACTACTTTAATATTGCATAAATTTTACATTTTGTATTGATGTTGGTTTTTGAAATGTAGCGGTGTTTTTCTTTGAAATGTAACAAGGTGATATTGTGCTTGGTGGGCAAACAGAAACAACGGTGTTTTTAAGAAATTTTAAAGTCGGCTTCTAAGAATTTTGTAACTCTAAGTGTATTGTTTTTAGATGTAAGTTTGGTGCGTCTTCTAAGAATTTTGTAACTTTAAGTGTTTTTTTAGATATCTAGCTCTTTTGATTTGATTAATTCTGGAGATTCTATCTGATATTATGGAAGTTTTTCATTCGTCATTTGTATTAATTTGAAAAACACCATGATTTTGATGGATGATTAAACATTAGGAGTGATTCGAGACACCGTTTGATTAATTGCTGTTTTAAGAATATGTTTGATAAAATTTTCCATTAACATTTTATTTTTACATAGATTTAATCTATGCAGGCTAAATGATCTACACACTGCTTTGCCGATGTCTCAGTGAGGATTTGCCTTGTTGATACACATTATGCCATTTAAGTAAATAAATTTTTTTTTTCATTGAAGTAAATTAAATATATGTTAACACATTGTCTTTTTACTGGATCAGAACAAAATGATATATATATATATATATATATTTTCTGTCTATTTTGAAAAATTAATTTATTTTTCGATTTTGAGTAGGAAATTAGCTTGCTTAATAAATTTTCCAAAAACCGAATCTCGTTTTTTTCCATGAAACAAACCACTGGTCGTCTGGTCCAGTTAGGTTTAGGCCAATAATTTACCTTCAAAAA
>JBAMIB010436983.1:0-17768 GCA_037177415.1 Kaempferia rotunda | reverse complement strand
TAAGCAGTTCTACTATTATGAAATTAAAAGAAAAAACAAAAGGCTGCATGCTCATCTGTTCGATCGTGTTCTACGATGGAGAACACGAACAAATTAATAGCAGCTATATATATATATATATATATATATATCAATTTAAATAGATCACTCTACGTACTCTTTTCCTTTACTTGGCACACAAAATTAATTAAGGCAGCTGCATGCAATAAAACTTATCTGTTAATCTCGTACTGTTCACCGCCAGCGTGCTAAAATTGTTTTATTAATTTATTCGTGCATGCATTTGAATGATGTTGCTTTGGCTTCAACCTGGACATAATTTAGAATTAATCATTTAATCTAACCAATTTTGAAGGTTTAAATTAAATAGATTCACTCATGAAAAAACACAATTTTGATCTATTCATAGCTAGATCAAGAAAGCCATGAAATTAACAAAGCCACTTCTTCTCTCTCTCTATATATAAGAACGGCATTCTTATCCTTTCGATTATCTGAATTAAGTATAAAATGTTATTGAATTAACCAAATTAGCTTCGCTTTTGCAAGTTAGTCCATACAGATCTCAGATTAATTAATTGGACCAGGTCAGTTGTTAGAAGCTACTGCGTGAATCATGATTTGGATAATTAATTATGTCGGATTGTAACATTGATCCATAATCAATAAATAAGGTCAGTGACCATTTTGAGTTATAATTACATAGGGGAGTTTAAAGGTAAGATATGTATACAGTCCATTTTAATGGATAAAAAAGAATTGACCATGTTAGATAATTAAGATTTGTTTATTAATCAAAATGAAATTAAATTCTATGTTGTTATTTTTGGTCAAATCAGGACTTTTGCTAGCTTTCCTCGACTGACTTAGGAAAAGTCCACTGATATGTATATATTATACTCTTGTATTTAAAAAAAAAAAAAATCAAATCTAAAAAAAAAAAATTCAGAGGCGAGTGTGCAGGATAAGATGTGTAGGGTAAAGCGTGCATGATATCATTCTCCTCTCTCTATATATGATTTTTTTTTTCAATTTAATTTGTGTGTGTGTTTAATACTAGAACACAACACCTAAATTTAATTTAAAAATAAAATCCTACTGGCATAACCAAAAGCGATATATATACATGTGTGTGTGCAAATAAGCACATGGCGTTGATTTTAACAAATTAGCACAATCGTTGATGTTGGTTTTTAGAAACCCAGCACCGACAACAAATAAAATCAACACCAATGTTGGTGATGATTTGTTTGAATTAACACCAATAAAGTGGTCGGTTTATTGAAACCAACACCACACTATACTACAAGAAAAAAAACTAAACAATAACGTTTTTTTTTGCGTTGTGTTTGTAGCTGAAAAATCGATATTAAAAGCACTGTTATAGTAAGTCCAACATAAAATAACGCGAAAAAAACGTTATTATTTAGTGCAACAACAACGCATTTTCAATAATTAAAAATGTTATTATTTTTTAAAAAGACAACACTTTTACAACACATAAGCATAAAAAATGTTATCTTTTTTTGCAAAATCAACAGAAAGACAACACAAAAAAAATGTTATTTTTTTTGCAAGTAAAGTCTTTTATAACACTCAAACAACGTTGTGTTTGTTAGTGGAAAAAAAATATTATCTTATAAATATACAAACTTTATAAACAAATATATATAAACATGCTATTTCACAAAAGATATAAAAGTTACAAACCAACTACATTGTCATTAACAAACAACTATTTCACAATAGATACAATTTCATACAATCCAAACCAAAAATATGTAATCATACTCCACAAATTTTGTTTATACAAAATCATATCACTTCTTAGATTGTTTGAAGGGGAATGTACTCCCAAAAGTGCTAAATAACAACATCATCATCCGTAAAGTTTTACAAAAAGTAATTGCCCAACTTCTCAAACTCTGCAATAACACTGCATAAAAAAAATAATTTGCCCACTTTTAGTAAAGGTAACCAAAAAACAATTGCATAAAGAGAAAACAAATCTACATTCACATAAGTATTTGATTCTATCGTTTCAAGAAAATGCATTTACATGTATTGCCAATAATATGAAATCTTTATTCAAAGCTACCTATAATCAATTTAACAATGCACCACATTCAATTAGATCATTTATAAAGATAGATTTAAGGCTTACGTACGTTAAAAGTCTATAACATCTCAACATATTATAACTCACAATATCTACTTGCCTCTTGCCTCATGCAAAGATGTAAATGAGACCATAAGAAAACTAAACACGAGAAAGATCCATGTGCCTTAGACAACAATCTTACAGAGATACATGTCAATTAGAAATGTCACAGAGAGAAAAGAAATATGAAATCCTTTTTGTGTTGCATATCTCCTCCGAGCATAACTCATGAATTGGTCAGTACTATTTGGTAGAAATAGACAAGGATCAATTTGCGACGATGACAACTTTTTGAAAATCATCATATACAACATGCTAACTGACCAATCAGATTACAAAGAAGGAGAAATTGTAAATGAGAGCTTAATACATATTCACAGAATCTGACCTAGACCAGATCAGGCCACATCTATTGAGGGATTGAATATCTAAAAGGACATCCAAACAAAAAATAATTGTTAAAAAATAATGTTGTAGGAAATACTGTAACTCACATATATTAAGGGATTGAAACTCTGAAATGTTGTGAGAAATCCTGATTTAACACTACATCAAAATAAAAGTTTGTGTTAGAGAATCTATGCTATGTTTTCTTTCTATTCTTTAGATAAAAAAAGAGAGGACTTATTTAGATAATTTGTAGTAGAAAATGATCCAAGTTAGTTGAGTATGAAACATATTGCCAAAAAAAAAGTGTATAAGTGCATGTAATCATTTTAGAAAAGGCATCAGATGCTACATCTTCATTGGTAAATAAAAGAATACCTCCATGCCTCTTTGCTTCGTTGAGAAGATAATCTACAATAGATGATGAGCTATTGTTAACAGAGAAAACTCTTCTATCATCTTCTGTCTGAACATCATTGTAATAAAAAAATAGAACTGTCTTAACAATGACAATCATACACCAAATATGGAGAAGAATAGGGTAGATATTTCTAAATAAAACCTTAAGCTTAATCCCACGATCAAAAAACTAGCATATTGTGTCCTTTGGTCCATGAATGTTGAAAAAAAAGCCTCTTAGTTCTCTTTTTCCTCAAGGATAATTATCTACTAGTCTCTGTAATTGAAGCAAGCAAGCATGCTCAGAAGAGTAACAGCATGGCACTACGTGTCTCCATGATAAAAAAAACTAAGTTGCATGCTAATTCGCCTATAGATAAAGGGAGAGAAAGCAATCAATATATTCTTGTGATATATGAAATTTTGTCTCTGCGAGTCTGCGACTAATATGGAGCAATATAGAATTCAATAGAAGTGATCGGAATTCTTGTTTAAAGATCAACTTGCAGCATTAAAGCATCATTTTTATCAATTGCAACAGCAATTGAAGCAAGCTTAGAAACTACATTATAATATAAAGTTAATTATATTAGTAGAGCATTATCAATTCAGTTAATTCTAACTATATTAGACTTAACTTAGACCAACATCAGAAAATACATCCACAACAGGAAAAAAAACAATTCGTCAGAAACTCACATTTTGCATATATCTCATTCACTTTCTTGAAATCTTGTAGATCTGCTAACCTGCAAGTACACAAATAGCTAGATCATTTGATGAAATTGGTGAAGTTTTACAATTAAAGTTGATCAAAGAATCTAATTGCTACATGATCGTTGTCTTGACAACAGAGGCATAGGTGGCACCACTTGCTTTCAGAATCTCTCCCTTGTTTTTAAGGACCTGAATTTAATTGCCACTTGAGCATATCAGTTATGAGATGAAATGTTTAAAGTAGTGCCACAAAAGCAATGATGATACTGGAACTCAATGAATTTATATTCATAGATATCATATAACTGAAGACTAGTGAAAGAAATTTAAAATTGATAGACGAATGGGCAAACAAATACCATGAAAGTGTTTTTCCCCAATAAATAGGAAAAAATAAATAAATTATAAAGATCCATGGACTTTAACACAAGGTACAGAATATGGTTTAAAGTCCCATGATCCCTAAAAGGTAGAAACTATAATGGAAAGACATTTTGCAGTTGAAATTAAGGAAGCATTCACATATACCATATGCAGGCTCTAGTCTTCTATATACTGTTTGTCATGCCAAATATAAAACATGCTCTCATAATCTGAAACGCAGTAATATAAAACATGCTAGGAGCTAGGTAAATTTTCAGTTTTTTTGCACAAAAATTACAAATCAATAATGACATTTTGAGGTTGCCAAAATATACCAGATTTCAAATGAAAGTGTTACAGTTTTTAAGGGATCAATCTTTATAGGTGCTGTAGAATTGTTTGAGTGATCAAGTGTAGAAGGTTTTACTGCCACAAAAATCATGGTGAAGACACACAATCTAGCACAGAATACTAGTGAATCACGTTAGGAAAAAAAGAAGATTTAAAACAAAACTAAAAAGGAGCATATGTTCATTAAGGCACTAGAGGTTTACATAGTTTGCTTCTAGATAACTTGTTATGTGCAACATTTAAAGCATTTATGCGGCACTAGAAATTTCAAAACTTGATATGTTCACCAAAAATAGTAAAATATAGTGAATCTTCTGCACTTATGTCTCTCCCTAAATGGAGAAAACAACCATCTGAGATCTCTTAAATAACATATATATTACTTGATTATCATAGTCGTAGGGTATTCCACTGATGTACATAAGCTGGTAGCTGTTTTCTCTATTTAATAGAAGTTCACAGCTATTAAACACCAAAATTTTGATTCAACACAAGTAAAATACCTGCTCAGTTTGTTCCTCAATATTGTCAGAGACAAATTTTCCTGTCTGTATAAAAGTTCAACATTGCTGAATGTGAGAAAGTATAGAAGAGACATTATTCACAAATGAAACAATGTGATAAAGGGTAATATAGCAAACCTCTGGAACAAGACCCAGAACACCAGAAACAAAGACAAGGTTGTTGGCTTTAATAGCCTGAGAATACGGCCCTAAAGCTGCTGGAGCTTTTTCTGTCTGAACTGCTTCCTTGATAACTAATGAAAAGTATGCCACCTTTATTACGTCAAAGATTCATTTGCCAAAAACAAAAAAACATTTTGCAGATTAAGCATGTCAAGTTCATACAGAATTGCTGACTGTTGAAAGGAGAAAGAAAGTATTGAATTAACAAAAAAAGTACGTGATAGAATGCAAACAGATCACAGCATGACCACCAAAACAAAATAGTGACAGAAGTAAAAGCATATCAGATTGTTTCACTGAATAAATGCATCTGGCATCATAAGGATCGTTGTTGAATACTAAGAAGAAAGAAAAGCTACTCGGAACTAGTTTTAACTTTTAGGTTGAAAATATCAAAATAGTTAACTGAAACCCCTAGCATTGGGGTTTTCGCGAATGATGCCCACTTTCACAATACTTCACCGGAGCTGAGAAGGAAGGAGATCCCTGATGTTTATTTTCAGACATCAAATTGATTACTATGTTTGTTTGCATTTTTAACATTTGAAATAATCTTTGCGCGTTTCTCCCTTTGCAATGATGCAGTCTCTGCCAAAATGTTAAACGAGATAAAAGCAATACAATGATCATGTTTAGTCGTATCCATTCTGAGCATTTAAGCATCACAAACTAAACAGATTTACCTAGTCTAGCAGAAACAGCAAAATCAAAATCTAAAACCCGATGAAGACGCAAAACATGATGAACATGCATTGCCAAAAACGGAAAACTAATTCAGCGTTCGGACTGAAAATAGGTGACGAAAATGGGTCAACGAGATGGTTGGGCTCTTTACCACTGGAGGCGGCGGCAGTAGCCGAGATTGAGGCGAAGAAGGGTTTGGACGGGCGAGACGACCACAGCTGGGAGGCAGCGATTGAGGCGAAGCAGATCCCTACAGAGATCGGCGTCAGACTCCGAGCCCGCAACGCGCGGAGGTCGATCGCCGGCGCTCCCATTGACCTCGAAAACGCAGCGCTCCAAGCCATCTCTCTCTCACGCACACACGCACACACCACTCTCTCTCGTAACCTAGTACGACACAAGTCTCGCGAGCTAGATCTGAACACGAATCGAGAGTTCGAGACCATCCTTTACAGACTGCCTGTCTTATTATAGACACCGAACAGGAAGACTAAAGAACAATACAAAAACTATGAGAAGCACCCTCCCATCAGATTTTCTATCGAGACCCCAACAAATAAACATCATTAAGTACTGGTTCAATTCAGCGAAACCGATAGAAAAAGGGATGGATAATTTCTACGAATTCTGGAATGTGACGATCGTCTGATGTTCGGCCAAACAAAAGAAACCAGATCCCTTTAAATTGTCTTAGAGATTAACATCACGACGATAATTATTAAATAACGGCTGAAATAACTAAAATCTTAGCATGTTCTATCTCTTTTGTTTAACAATGTTTGACCTTTTGCAAAAAAAAAAAAAAAACAATCTAGAACTGAACACGATACATTTCTGCTTGTCTAAATAACAGTATTTGAATCGTACAGAAATTTGAATAAATCCCAAAATCTTTTGCAAATATCTAGAGCTGAAATAATTACATGTTTACAACTGTTTGCATCTTACATCAGCCACAAGATGCCGAATGTGAGGTGCATACCATTTGACTCGTTCCAGGTGTTGAATTGACACATCCCAAAGCAAACCTGAAAATTAGAAATACAACTCAGTTTGTATTGGCATGTATTTTATATGTATTCAGGCCTGGCTAAGGAAGAATTCCGGGTTCAGGTTACTATTTGAAAAGGCTTGTAACTTGTAGTGTCATATGTCCTCTTTTTCTCTTAATCGATCGAACTGTTTCACCAAACAACTTGATAATGGTACTTTATAGAAAATTATAAAAATAATGAAATTAGTAAATTTTCAATCTATTAAGCTTTCATCAAAAACTTAATAAATAATATTTTGTATTGGAGTTGTTCTCAACTTAACTTGGGATGGTGAATTTTGGCATAATTTTTTATATTTACGAACTGTTTGGCAGACTGAGTTGGGTATTTTTAACATATAGGGCTTAGATTAGGTATTTTTGAATGAGATGCTTGAACTTGGAATTCTTCATTAGCAAAGGCCTGTTTTAACTATTTACTCTCTCTAGATATACATAGAACAGTATTTTCCAAGTATGATGTTTACCTTCAGAATGGGCAATGCTGATTATGGATTTGACAACATGGTCCAACCATGAATCCTCTTCACAGTCCTTAACATTTCCATGCACATGAAGGATGCCACCCTCGTGCCTAAACAATTAATTTGTTGTAAACATCAGAACACTTGCGACATGAGATTATTTATGCCGATAATAACAAGATTTAGGACTCAGCTAAAAGAACTGCTAATGCTTGTTCAAGAACAAGTTGCATTTAAAAAAATATATATGTTTGGAAAAATCATGATATACCACTTATGCTAAGATGAATATGCTGATAAACGCAAACAATATGCTCCTTAAGGCTGAGAAGCATATTAGTTTGTATAGACAAAAGCAAGGCTGATGTGATAGCATTAGCAAGATGCCCATTACCTTAGAGCCCTTACAGCAACATCCCAGCTACACTCGCTTGAAGGTAGAAGACCGAGGCAAACACGATTAGCAACCCCCTACCACAGCCAAAATCAATGGAAGACCTTTAGGATGTGCTATACATTCTATCCCAATGGAATAAGGAAGCAAAAGAACACAATTCAAACTCTAGAGCTCAACTGATGAAATTTGAAAGTTATAAATTCTCTAAAAATATAAAGTAAATCCCCTTCTCAAAAGTAAATATGTCTAAACTAGAAGTGAATAAGATTTAAGGAAAACAGAGACATCAGATCAGAGAGAACTATCAATACATATATTTCAAAGTAAAACATAAGAATCACAAAAGAATAAGCAATTACAATGCTTTCTTATAGTATGCAGGTGCAGAGGGATGAAAATGAGGTTGAGTCTTCATGAAAAAGCTGCCTCCAGTAAATTGTCCTATATCCAGCAGTGTGGTGCAAGAATGTGCAACCTGCCACTAATGTAACTACACACATAGTATGCAACAGCACACAAATACACAATAATTTTGTAAGCAATGGAGCCAAACAACCAGCCATATAAGTTCTTTCAAGGAAATAACTAAGAATCTAAATTTGACTTGGTTACTGTAAGAAGCAATAAAATATGATTTTGTATGCAATGGTGCTACACAATCATTAAATACGTTCATTGATTGAAACAACTAAAAGAAACTAAGTTTATCTCAGCTATTTCAGGTTTTTCATCTGATTTACAGAACAAGAATAATGCTATGAAAACACAACTTGTAATGCCAAAGATACATTAACTATGCTTCTTTCAACTTAGACATCTGTTCCATTAAATTCATTCACACATCACATAGAGGCAGCTGAAGACTATGGTACAGCTTTAAAGATACATGAATTATAACTTTTGAAGTGAGAAAAGAACTAGCACATACTTTAGGTGCTGTAATGTGATTATCTCCTTCAAGTATAATACATTGGTTGGCAACAGAATTTGCATGGATGTTGTGCTGAAGGGCCTTTATAGCATGGGGATTCCATTCACAAGCATAAACCAGTTTTGCCCTAGCCCTGCAAGAGGACTTGTATGATTAATCAAAGAAAAAAAACACAACAGCAAATCCTTTTAGTTTGAGCAAATGCAATCTCCTAACTGAAGGAAATGATCATACTTAACAAGAAATGGAAGCACAAAATATCCAATTCCAGCAAACAAATCCACAACGACCTCATCTGCACAATCTAGTGAACCCATACGACGCTTCTCAGAAAGATTTCCTGAGGAGAACATGCATTTTGTTGCATCCAATGAGTAAATAATTCCATTCTCTTGGTGGGTAACCCAGCCATTGTCGCCCAGAAGTAACTCTAATGTGCTGTCTCTGGTTCCAGTAGGTAAAATTCGACCCTGATATAATATCAATGAAGTGGAATAAGAAACAACAAAGTAACTAAGGAAATCTACTCAGTTTTTTTCCCCTTGTGTAACATTCCATTCATTCAGCACAGAAAACCCACTAGTGCCTGGTGCAATGCAATAATTAACAAGAATAAGTTGATAAGTATACACAACCTTCTATGAGAATCCTAGTTTTGAGCTAATTATTCGTTGAAAGTAAAATTACATTTGGGCAGTCTGGTTTACTGATGATCACCAAAGAAAATACAATTTTCTTATGAGTGTCACATTGACATGGATGCCTTCTTTAGAGCTTCTAATTTTTCATCTAGCAGGAACTTAAAATTTGAGAAATGCTAACCCCAAAAAATTTGTCACTAAAAGGCATAGGATTTTTACACACTAAAAAGGAATTGTATATTTGAAGGCCAAAATAGTTTTATGAGAAATTCATATGGCATGAGTTGCAAATTAACACATATTAGGATATTTGATATCCATCTAAAGCTTGCACTAAGATAACAGAGAAAATAATAAAATAACTGACAGAAGAAACTTGGAAAGAAGATTTTTAATTTTATTGACTTACTTGGCGTGCTACTCGCTGAGCACCAAGTGATTTAGCCACAAGAGGCCAAACCTCCTCTCCGATGGAATCCCATAGAGGATCCATAAAGGCACTTTTTGGAAGCACAACAATGTCTCCAAGATGCTCCCACCTGAGTGAAACAAAAGGCTTTCCTAAGTGTAACGAAAAACTAAATAGTTTTACAATGTTGTTTCCTTGAGTCCATTCCTTTAAACCAAAAATGTTTCAGACTTACACTGATATAACTAGGATATGTAGTTTTTTGTTGATAAAAGAATAAAAGATACACGGAGCAGAAAATCAAACCTTGTTGGCAACTGCTGCAACAGCTGCAAAGACATTCCTTTTTGTGTTAACAAAGAGCATACACGTTCTTTCATCAAATTTTGAGGAGATTTGCACAACTTTTTGTTGCAAGGTACATCATCAGTTACTAGAGAAACTCCACAAGCTAGCAAAGCATTCAATGCTTTTGAAACAGTAATATCATTCACAGAAAGGTTATTTCTTTGAGATTCAGCATGCTGGTAAAAATGATCAAGGTCATCACTTCCTATTTCTTCCGTGAGCTGCTTTTCCAGAAGTAAACTGTGGAAATCACTAGTAATTGGTAAAAGAATATAGCAGCCATCTGGACTCAAGCAAACTTTTCTTGAAAGATCTAAGAATCCAAACTTCTTTGTCACATCCTTTGCAAATTTAGCATATCTTTTCTTGATTTGTAGCACATAAATTTTATAATCAGCACAATTCCCATTTCCTTTAGAAAATTTATCAGACAAATCCGTTGGTTCCAAATCTGATGAGGAACCCTGTAGATAATAGTTGCAGGTTGAATCCTTTTTATTATTATTATTATTATAACAATTAATAGTGGGCTGGTATCCTGCTTCAGGAGGAAATTCACATATAAATTCTAACAATTGCAAATTTATTTTCATTGGTTCACTAAACTTTGTCCCAAATGCATAGCACGAAGCTCCACCACCAATAATAACAAGTTCATCATTAACTAGACATGCAGAGCTACGAACCCAAAGTTCTCTAGAAAAAGAATCAATGGTCACATGCACCCAAACGTTGTTAGCCAAATTCAGCAAGCTCAACTCTTGATGTTGTTGTCTAACAGGACATCCCCCAATAATTCCAAGATAATTTTTATATGCAAACAAGGAATGTGAAAATCTAGGATAAGGAGCTCTTCCTGTTGTTTTCTCCATTTTCCACTGTAATGTTTTGATATTAAAGCTATAGAGGTCTCCTAGTGCCTTCTGACCATCATAACCACCAAACATGAACAATTGAGAGTCAATCGCCACCATAGAATGTGAATGTCGAGCGCAAGGCCACACTCCCAATTTGCTAATTTCACTCCATGTCAATGTTTGAGTATCTAGAATGTTCATGGAGGAATATATTACCTCATTACAAAGCCCTCCAAAGATATATATTTTTGAGCCTATGACTGCAGCTGTGTGGCGATGCCTGCGACACAAGTATTTGAATAAAATAACAATTGTTTATGATTTCATAAAATTATGATGATAATGAACCCAACATCAAATTCAATTTTGTATAGACAAAATTTCTAAAATTAGGGTATTAGAGTTTGTCATAGATGTTGATGAGTGGATAGAATGAGTATGAACCATGATTCTTGGATAATTAAACATAGGTATTTTAGTGCACAAATTTCCAAAAAGGATGTAGTTTCCTTGATAATTGTCGTTCAACATAGATGTCATACAAAGAGTGTTATCAATAAGTGTGACCCCTGAATTATTACTAGACTTGCAAATGGCAGCATAGATAGCTAGTTATTCAGCATCCCAAATTTATTCATAGTACTAGCATTGGACTTTGAGAAAGCAGATAAGATGTTAGCAAGAAAAGTATTTTAAATTAAGTTATATATGCAAATAATATAACATGTTTTAAATAAAATTTTCCTGTGAAAAAAGGAAACATGCTTTAAAAATAAATTCAGATGCTTAAGCAGTATGAAGGATTTTTTAGCATTAGTACATTGTTAACTATTCAATTGAAGTTCCATAGCTAAGCCTTGAGATTATTCTCTGTAAGTGACATCAGCATATAAACATGGTAAACAATATCATAATGAAGTTAGGCACTGAGAATCAAGTTACCTTGAATTGAAGAAATGACCGCTACATTGTAGTAGTGACCAAGTATTTTTGGTTGTTTCCAGGACCCAAACATCATTAAGAATCTCCAAAGGACCAGCCCTTCCTCCAATAACAAAAATACAGCTCCCAACAAGTAAAGCTGTATGGCTCATACGTGGAGATGGTGAATTTGCAACTTCAATTTCAGTCAGTAGTCCAGATTGAGAATCAAGCAAGAGTGAACAATTTTGCCGTGAATGCCGTCCCAAACCTCCAAAACCACCAAATACAAATACTTGTTCTTTTCCTCCACTGCTTAGGACACAAGCTGATTGGCCCCAGATGGAGAGTTTTTCATTTGGTTCACCAAAAATCTTTAACATAACTACAGAAATTGAGCACCTGGAAGTTCCTGATATGTCTGTTGAGAAATTGTAACTTAATCTATGCAGAAACAGTGGTGTGCTTTAAATCATCTGAAAGCGGCATAAGGTTATATTAAAGGTTGGATTACACAACTAGATAATCATCAAGGAGAAAATGTAATATTAGATGGTTTAATTCAATGAGTTGGTGAGGCACCAAGTGATCTGGGTCATTATCAGAAGATGAAAGAACAAATAGCCCAATTTCTTAAGCTTGATAAAATTGCCTCTGTACTTATAGGTAATTTTATTAATATTATGGCAATCAACTCTTCATGTTACATTTTGCCAACTTGCATAAACCATAGATATAGATAGCAATTTCCACAGTTTCTCACGAGTTGTAAGTAATTCACCATGCAGTTGTTCAATTGTCTACAACTAAACTAGGGCAAAGTATTATTTGCAGCAACAAGCATTGCACGTTTTGATGCCAGCTGGTGGCCTACAAGCTACAAATCCACTTGTAATAGAGATCAAGAGTTGCACATGTGACTTAGACTTGAAAAGATTGTCTTGCACCAGCAGGGCGCAATTAAACATTTGAAAATCAAATATAATAACAGGCGAACCAAAGAGGAAAATTTGCTTAACCTATATAGATCAAGAGGTGTCAGCGTAGTGTTCCTACAACATTGCTTACACAGACAAAAATTAATCATCATAATAATGGTCTTGTTAGACAACATAAAAAATTACACTGATAATGGAAAAGGTGTAATTTATATATAGGTATCAAATGGGATGAGTCAGCCCACCCATGGCCTGGCTTAGCACAATTTGGGTTGTGTTCATCTTGGATGCAAATGGGTCAATCTGGGCAGACACTAGAAGTGGGCCCTTGTCAAGCACAATGAAGCTCATAGGCCTAGGCTCAATTTTATTATAAAGTTAATCGATTAATTTAAATTTTCTGTACTGTTTTTGTTTGATTCATTTAAAAAAATGGAAGCAATCTCAACATAAGCAATTAGACCAACATGATTATAATTGTATTGGGAAGATGTAAAAATGAAGTCCATCTTTCAACTTTGCAATGTTGCCTAGCTAAACCATACTACAAAGGGAAATATCTGATGTGTATTTTATATGAGCATAACAATGCATAAGAAAATGCGTATTGTTGTAATTTGTGATGGAAATCAAACCTAGAAACAGACCAACTTGATAATTTAATTTAATCCTCTGACAGTAACAAAGAGACAAATGTACAAACCAATCAAGTAGGCTCTTCAAATTTACCTATATTAGAATCAGTCTCGTGTTCAACTATCATTTTAGAATGTCTTATTTCTGATTCAACTTCAGGGGAACAAACAGATTCTTCTAACAGTTTACTGCAAGAAGCATCAATGCATCTCTCTTCAAACTGTTCAGAACACACAGAGTTACTTCTATATCCTTCATCCAGATGAGGCTCTACTGCTGTATTCCCATCTAGTTTTGAAGCAGCAAAAAAGTCGTTTGTTTTGGCTTTAAAGGAACCATCTTTGTCAATCTTCTGAATGCAACCTTGTCCATAATCTAGCATATTCTTAGGTGATACTGGAAGGCCCTGCAAATCAAATTAACAGTAGTTTTGGTTAAAAAAAATGTATAAATGCACTTCTGGGAGAATGTAGTAAAGTTGCCAGAAAGATAATGAATAATCAAACCAATAATATGTTCAACTTGAAGAAAAAGAAGCAGTAATAGTGATCAAAATCACCACCTCGAACACAAATTGGCAATTTATTATCCTGTTCTGAGAGTGATATCTAGCACAAATAATGCTGGACAAATTGATACACAATTTGCTTATATTAGGCATCAACAGAAGCATACTGTTCAACTGATCCAAAAAATTAACTGATCTCTGAGGTTTCTCAAATATAAAACAATCCATAGTAACCGTACCTTGTATTTCAGCACATGGAGAAAACTTTCTGTTCGTTTTCTATTTGTCTCCATTTTCTCATTAGCAATACTCACAAGGTACTGAACATAATCAGCTGGGACCAGCAAATGACCAAGTTGTCCCAGTGGCACCTCCATACGTATAGAACATCTTATAGCAACAATAACACGCTTTTGAGTATTTGTTATACCTGCATAAAGTGATAAAATTGGCATGATTTTTTTTTTTAAACTAAATTAAATTGGTCAAAACATTTTTTTTTTCAAAGTTCACTCAAGCAATCAACAAAATCAAATACGTTAAACAGAGTGAATTAAAACTGCCAAGAGCCAGCTGCTCTCTCATGGCAATGCTCTTTACTCGTATCAAATTTATAGTAAAATGTGGTTATATCTAAGGCAAACTGCTGACAAGGAGTTCAAACTTCAAGCAGCTTCAATCCTAAACAAAAGTATCCTAAAATAATTCTTGGGTAATTTTGTGATAAGATTAAGAACAAATTTAAGTATAAATATGAGGATTATGCTATACAATTAACATTTGTAATTGACTTATTATACAACATGAAGGCAAATAACAGTGCATATGCCAAAGGCACTGATCCAGCTTCAGATGATCTGAGACACTTTGCCCATACAAACCAGAATATAGCTAGTCCTTTGCTTTCGATTTGATCAAAATAAAGTAAGCTCAGTTCACAACAAACAGCTCGTGAGAGAGAGAAAATACACTAACTCACCCGACTCCCTAAATCCACACGAAATGGAGGTGGAGACAAGCGCCTGAGCAGCGGCGACATCACGGCACTCGACAGCAACAATGAGGGGCTCGAACCGGAACACCAGCTCACCCCCCACGACCTTGGCACGCTCCCCGAAAAGGAGGTCGACCACCTCTTCCGAATCGGCGGGGTCGTGGCTGACGAATATCCACCCTCCTCCACCCGCCTTCTTCTTGGAATAAGCCTCCTTCCCAAATTCCACCGCCTCTGAGTCAGAGGAAGACGGTCGGCGGCCGTGGGCCAGAATGGAGATGCGGCCGGAGCAAGAGCTCGTGGTGAAGTAGGAAGGGTGGCTATTGAGGACGTCGAGGAGGGGAACGATAGGCGCATCCACTCCCCCCTTCGGCGACTTGTCCGGTGCCGGCGCTGCGAGCGCCGCCATGGCCGCAGCCTTCCGTTTCTCGAACTCCATGGCTCCTCGTCGGTTTGCCTGTCACCGATCATGCAGCGTTCTTTCTAGGGCTTTCTTAATGGGTCGTTTGGGCTGACCCAATTTAAGCTCGATTAAGAAAATTAAAGGAAGCATATCATATTACTCCAAAAGTTTAGATGTTTTTCCAAAACGTGCAAGAAGGACCGATCTGAGAAATTTTAAACAGTAGCGGGAAAAATAGAACCGACTCAAATAGGCAATTCCTAAAACGCATCCGACCGGTGCGGTTCACAAATTTAATGTACGGGCTGCCCTAGATGGACCAGGCTTCCCCTCTATATAATAAAGCGGACGCTAGCGTTTTCTTGCTCTTGACTTCTCGCGTCGTCTCCAGCGCCGCATTCATCTCTCTCAGAATCTGCTCTGTGAGTTCTCAAATCCCAATAATATATCCTTTCTCCGACTGATCACATTGTCTGTCAATGCTTGTTTCTTTGTTCCCCTAGATTCGTCGTTAAGGTTTTTGATTCCATTCCTTTGGTTTATGTGGTGAACAGATATCACCCGGAACATAAGCAGTTGCCGATCACTGAGGTCCAATGGCACTGGTGAGTTCTTGTATCAGGGTGTTTTTTAAATTACTCGTCTTTGTGGTTGTGCGAATTCGTTTGTATTTTTCGTGGCCACGCAGTCGAAGTTTATGTTGTTATCTACAAGTTGAAGATCTCTCATTTCTTCATTTTCTTATCTGACTTTCCATAATGTTTTCCTGAGGATTTTGTTCCTATGATTCGCGATAGTAAGTTTGGTTTCTTACACTGTTATTTGGCACTACAAAGACCCGTAAGTAAATGTGTGGCTGTTCAGGATTCTAGGGTGTCAAATCACGTCATTTTTTAATATTTTTGTTACACAAAGGAGGATCCTTTGTAACTTTTAACCTATAAAAAATGCTGTTATTTTCTGTCCATTGTTTCATTGACCCTCTAGTTTGCCTTTTGCCGAGTTCTTGCACTGGCATGCTGTTGGCTGTCTGAACTTATTCGTCGCGGAGGAGAAATTGGAGTATGTTGGCTGGTACGCTTAAATCATAGTGGGGTACAAGGTTTAAAAACTTAATATTGTACTGGATGGCACCCATGAAATTTGCCACAGGATCGCGGCGACCAGATAAACACTGATTCTTCAATTTATTTATCTAATTCATATTATTGCATAGTCCAAACATCCAGATGAACACTGGATTATTTTGTCAGTTAGAAAAAAATGGCAAATAAGTTTATGTTGGAGGTTCCTTTTTTCTAACAGTATTATCTAGATCCAGAAATCGAGCTATGCATTCGATTAATTTTTTGTGCTAGATAAATTGCCTAACTAGCTTACTATTATATGGCTTTTTTACTTTGAAGCCTGGCTGTATTATGTTGAAATTCAATTACCTAGGTTTTTCACGGTGGAAATGGAAACAAGAACGCTTTCAAGGCACTCATTGCTGCAGAGTACACTGGGGTTCAAATTGAGCTGGCTAAGAATTTTGAAATGGGTGTATCTAATAAAACTCCAGAGTTTCTCAAGATGAACCCAATAGGGAAGGTATATAATTTTTTGTACAAACACTATACAGTGATGGTTTGTGAACTGCTCCTTTCCAACTTCAAATGCTGGTTAAATTTGAATTCAGATACCTGTGTTGGAGACACCAGATGGTCCGATTTTTGAGAGCAATGCTATAGCTCGATATGGTATGGAAAATTTTTTTTCATCAGTTTACAATTTTATTTTTTCTTCTCAAAATATGGTTCTTAGTTCTTACAATCTTTGATACATGAACATGACTATGATTCTTAATAATATAGCATAGTTACTGGAATCTTGAGTCCCTGTTTCCCACACTCAGATCCACACCTATGCCACAATAGTACCCGAGTTTGAGCAACATAATCCTAATTAACAAGTTTCCACAAAATTTCAAGAATCTTCATTTCTTTTACCATGGGATTGCATTCCATTTTCTTTCAGCAACCCAGTTTTTTCTGTGGTTTTTAAAAAGAAATGCCACCTGTACAATAAAAAGGAAAGACCTGCCTAAGCAAGGTGCCAAGGTCCATAGACAAACTGAGATTTTTGAAAGGTTGGCAGTCAAACTGCAAATTAAAGCAAACTTTGGCTACAAACTGAAGTCTTTTCGGAAAAAATAAATGCCTAGTTTATGGTTATTTTGAGAGTCAAACTGCAAGTGGAAGCAAATTTTGGTTGCAAACTGCAATTTTTGTGAATGTGAAGATTCATGTCTTATTTACTTTTTTTTATCCATGCTTCAGTTACACGCTTGAAGGAGAATAATCCTCTTTATGGCTCTTCGCTCATTGACTTTGTAAGTCTTTTACCTCCCTTAAATTTTTGACGTATTAATGCAATTCAAATAATTGTTTTATTTTGGCATATGATTGGCAGGCCCACATTGAACAGTGGATTGATTATTCATCTATGGAAATTGATGTAAATATTGCACGGTGGCTCTA
>JBAMIB010436888.1:0-17775 GCA_037177415.1 Kaempferia rotunda | reverse complement strand
TCACTGGCTGTCTTGCCCACAGGATTTCTTAACCTAGTTTGCAGGAACTTGATGTTAAGTAAACTCCAAAGACAACTTTCAAATGCTATTGCCTTAGCTTATCAATTTGAATTCAACTCTATGGTTAGCAACTGCCATCTAAAGAACTTTTAGAACAGTATTGGTCTAACTGGCTTTAAGCTGAGCTTCTTCTGCAACTGGCTGATCGGATGGAGAGGGAAGGACTTTTGTTTAACCTACAGACTTACCGCTAGAATGAAAAGAGGCTTGCTCAGGACGGGAAAGGAATGCCTTAAAGAAAACTCCCACTTAATGACCTGCATCGTCTATTCTCTTCTCTGGCTCGACCACTTGTGTACGTAAAGTATACGTGTACGTGGCCGATGAATGGGACCTACGCGGGAAAGAGACTCCCTGGTAACTAGGGGGGATTCCTTAAATGTAATGTCTCTTTTCTGACTTCGGAGGGTAAACACTGTAACCAAGCAAGTAGGCAAAAAGCTCTTCTGGAACACTATAGCTCCCCTAGGGAAAGTATTCTACCTCGTTGGACCGTATTCGCTACTATCCATAGAAAAAGAGGCCAAAACAAAACTACTTATTATTACAGGATTCCTCCAAAGCATACTATAGCAGTGCTAAATAGAAAATCTTACCAGGGAAGGAGGCGAAAGGGGTGCCTTTTTATAACTCTCTTGTGCTAGACCCTTACCTGCTGCTTAGTCTGTTGATTAAGATGTGGGCAGATGATGATTTTGATTGCACTTCTACTTATACGCCCACCAACTTCCACCTTAGCTTTCACCAACTAAACGAAAGGGAACTGCTGGCACAAGTAACATTTTCACTGCGAACTTAATAAACACTTCCTTACCGGCTACGCACTAGGATCCCCGGTACCAGATCGTACCATCATAAGCGACTACCCTTTTTGGTTGTGGTGTTGTATTTCCACCTTGAAAGCAGCCCACCCACCAATAAAGCAGTTTTGTGCGCAAGCCCCTTCCTGCCATAGTAGGCATATCCTTCCGGGTCAGATGCATAGCAAGCACCCCTTTTTTGAGTCTACTAGTCATAAAAGACTATCCGCTTTGACATTCAAATTACAAACCAACTAGCTCACTTCTGTATCAACTGGCTGAAATGCTGTTCTTGGAATCTTCTACCATGGAATATGGCACAAGTGCTCTTCCGTGGGGTACCGGCTAGATTACCAATAGAAAAGAATCCCATTTCGTATTAGTCAGACAAGATAGCAATACGAACAAACGGCCTCTTTCAATACTAGTTTCAATACTAGCGAGGATGGCTTGTGGGATCCAGCTTATAATATGCACTACAGACTTTTTTTCGCTGTTTTAGTAGCTACTAAAACTCGCAGTGAGGACGAAAAGGTTTATCAGTTCTGTAATAGCACTAGTTGACAGTAACCGCGGAAGCACCACCTGACACAACACAAGAGCTTACTTAGCAGCAAGGGTATCTGGTTAAGCAGCATATCCTAATTAACCTTCTGGTAACCCAAGAACCATTGGGGCATCATCCTTCAGGAACTCCCCTCATGTGAGGAATTCCTATAATGACTTTTTTTCCTCCTTTCCATTTCGCTGTAATTACTACCTCAGATTCGGAAAACATTCATAAAGCCGACGGTCCATCCCTTGCGTTGGGGCACTTCTTTCTCCTGACTCTACAGCTGGTAAGACAAAGTATCTTAGGAGTCATATGGGATTCATAAGTTCTTTCCTGCTCTACTTGACTTGCTGGGGGATGTGGGTGACCTTCTTTTCTTCAACTAGCTTTCCTAACCTTACTTACTCAAACCAGTTCAACCAGTCTCTATAACATATTCACTCCCCTTACCTATCCCCTACCGGGTGAGGACCAGAGCAGAGCGAGTCTGGCCCTCGTAGGTCGACAAAGCACTGATTCAGTCTGTGGAATGTCATTTTTAGGAATCAAAGTCAAAAAAATCAAAAAGAAGAAAGGGGGGACTTTCTCGTTACCACTTTGATGGAGATTTGTAGCATCATTCAAGTAAATACAGATTGAGATCGTAGAAAGATGAGCTAGGACTGCTATAACTGATATAGACCAGAACTCAAATCATCACAGATTCAAGCTGGGGAAATGGTTGAATCTCCTTCAATCCATAAACACGTACAACCATCAAAGCAGAGACCAAAGCAGGGCCAGACAAAAAAGTATCAGCATTCAATTGCCACGGAAATGCCTCAAAAATTCGACATAGAAAGCTGAGCGATGTCCGTTTTGGTGAACATCTTGAAGCCAGTACCGAAGAGTATGTTCCAATACCGCTTTCTCAAACCGTGTTCCAGGGTCAGAGAGATTCAATCTAGATAAAAAATCAGTAATGAATTCCAGAGCCTCCGTCCTTATGGCACGCTCTGGAAAGGGTGACTCAGACAATATTTGAGTGAGACGTGCAGGCGTCTCGCTCACCAACAAATGAAAAAGCTGATCCTACGGCCAAGGGAATTCCAGGAGTGAGACCTGCAGCTACAGACTCCTTGGATATCTCAGAGGCTGCTACTCTTTTTCCCTACCTCGGGCTCTACCGGGAATCCTACTTCAGCTAATATAGTTAAGGCTCCGAACCTCACCCAAAGATCTTTCTACGTTTTGAATAAGTAGTCCTAAATAGGAATATTGAAAAGTAATAGTAATAGTACCCTCTCTCTCTAGCAACAGGTCGTGAATGGATTCAAAACGTAGAAAGATCTTACCCTTACTAAATTAAGGGCGAGCTATTACATATAAATGAAAGCGGAAGGGAGGAGTTCAAGGCAGCTGAATATCCACATTTACCTCTTTCTTCAATTCAATCAAATTGAGAGCCTAAGAAACTCTAAGTCCGACGTCGATCCACCCCGTCTCGTGTTGCCATTCAGCTTTGGCGACGGCCACTCCCAATGAAGATCTCTATTCTGGCTTACCGTGCTCTTAAGAACACCTTTTGATGCTTCTCTCCAACGTCTGGGGGGGAGCTTATGTTCCAAATGCAATTGCTGTCAGACCCCAAAGTCTCACCCATGTCTGGTGAGAAAGCTTTGCCTGCTGGGATTCTTTCATTAACATAAGTCAGATTCCAGTTGATAAAGAATCCTTCAGCAATCTGTATGCTTCCATCATTAGTTCGACATCCGCCAAAAATCTCTACTGCCGCAAGCGCCTCCGTTTACTGGAACGGTACTAGCGAAAGCACTTATTCTACGACGACTAGCTTACTATCCGCTTGAAGACCGAACTGTCCCTCACGAGTCGGGATTATGAAGGCGGGCGTACCAGTTGGTTACGGGTGGCGCTTCTTGTATGGCAAGAACGCTGTTAACGATTGGGTGGTCTGGGCCTCTTCCCTTGACCACAAGACGGTTACCTTTAATCCTCTTTTACGATAGGAATTGTTCACCCACCGCTCGAAGCCAGAAAGATACAATTCATATCGGATTCGGCAGCTAGATCAGATTCATAGTTTCGCGCCAATGTCTCAAGCTGAGGCGCAGGCCAAGAGAGAACCCTTTAAGATTTATTTCATCAGGAGCGAATGATAATGACGCACAGCTCCATTTTTAAAAAAGCAAGATGAGCCGTGGGTGCCATCGCATTCACAGGAATGAAGCATCCGGAGCTTAGAGACAAGTCGATGAGGCCAAGTCCTCTTCAATCCTTTGGTTTCCAGCTTAAAGAAAAGGGGCCGTACCAACCAACGACGAAGGTCAAGTCGCTTTCCCAACCAGGTTCATAAGCGTTTTTCCAATCGAAAACCACGATAGGACCGGGCAAGAACGGAAATGGGAGCACGTCGCTATCGCTCGTTCCTTCTATCGTATCTGATTTCGATCATTCAACACCGAAAACCTCTATGGCAGAAAGCAGAAGCGCCGGGAAAACGTTGCTCAACAGGAAGATCTCAGTAACCAACTCGAAAAAGGAGACCCTGGCATAACAAGTGGTGATCTCTGTACTAGAATAGAAGCCCAGTGTGAATAACCCACAGCCGGGTTCACGTCGCTATCGCTCGTACCTTTCTTTTCCCACGCTCCTTTCTCCCTTGGGTGATGGCTTGGTGCCCCATGACTAATGTAGCACTTTCGGAGACCCTTTGCTTGCTGTTTTGGTCCAGCCTGAGTGGCCATAACTTCTACTGTGATGGAGTTTCAGCGTGGGAGCGGTCTTGCTCTTGTTGTTCCGTTGTTGCGCGTCCTATTGCATTTCTCTCCTAACCTTATGAGTGGCCTAATGGTTTAATCCAGCCAAGGCGATTTCAGAATAAGCTTTCGAACTCTTTGATAACTATACATCTAGTTACATCTCTAACAGGCTTGCCTTTCAATTGCCTGAAGGACTTGTCGCATTGCTTATGAGCTTCTTTCCCTTCTTGCTTACCTGATCGCATCCCTACCTTCCTAAGCTTTCCCCAACTCGATGGCTTGAAGGAAAAGAAAGAAGGATTGATGTCTCTTCCACTCTTCATTATTCTTTTCCACGTCAGGGGCTCGTAACCTAGCTTTCAAAGGAATGCCTAGACCGCCATGGAAGCACTTATCTATAATATAAGCACTTTTTGTCTAGCACTGGCTTTACACGACTATTAGTTCTTGGCCCATGTTCATATTCAGCCCTTCCACCCTTTGTCAATGTGCCATCTATCTATCCCATTGGACTGGACTGCGATTGCGAGACCACAGCCTATTTATTATTCAAGGTATTCTTGCACAAAGAACTTATAAGAAAGGCCTCCTTCATCGAAAACCAAAATGAGAGTACGAGATCGTTATCTACGAAATTCGAAGAAAAGGTGTTTTTGAGTAGTTGCAGTTGGAAAGAGTGCTTCCGCTCCCGTCTGTTAGTTTTTGATTGTGCCTACCGAGTGCTTTAATAATTCATTCTTTCCCAATAGGTTGGAATGCCAGGGGAGAGCTATAGTTGATTTAAAGATGAGCTCCTACTTACTCGGATAGTTCGGTACAAAAGGAAACCTTGAATAAGTTATATATGGCATATGCTCCGAACCCACTACGCGCAATGAGGATCAAAAGAAAAGGGACGAGCGACAGCGACGAATAACTTAACCATTTCTGGGAACTTGACTTTTGATTTAGAGCGAGCGAGACTCTCCCCCGGCACTACATCCGCACTTTCACATCATTTCCGAGTCAGAGAACAGATAATAAGGGTCTCCCTTGTCTGACTTGCCTGTCCGAATCAAGGAATGCATCTAATCGGATCTTCTTCCCCTTCACTCCACAGGACATCAGAGGGTACCAGCTCTAATTGCTTAGGCTGGCCTCCGCACCTCTTCAACTATGATTCCCTTCAAATAAGGATTGAGGGGCAGACCCCTTCCAAACCATAGATCCAAAGGTAGCCGAAGATACGATAGTGACTTATCAGAGACCACTCTTAACCGTTTCCACCGTCGACTAAGGCGGTGCGATAGCAAGCGAGCTCTGACTCGGTACCCTGCTCCGGCAAGGCGAAATAAGGCCACCCTTGTGAGGTGATACTTATCAGCGACCTGACAGAGACCGACCAGTGTCTTAGCAGCCAAAACTGCTTTCGCAGAAACGGGCGTCAGATTCTGAGAAACCTTATCAACCCAAAACTGCTTAGCAAATTATAGAGATCCATTGGAAGAGCATAAAGACTTGTTCTCCGAGATAGATACATCCATCATTTGGAGCAACTTTCGATACTGTTGGGCCACAGCCTCATCAGCAATGACTATGTCATCGCCTAACAAGGCATATTTCGTAAATGGGGATCGTCTCCCTGAGTCAACCATCCAAGCTGCAAGCCACACCATATAATGGTGGGACAAGCTGAAAAGCGCCCAGGAACCGTAATAGCCTAACGGCTGACCAGTTCGAAAACACACGAATTGGGAACTCCCTACGAACGGGGGCCCAACCCAGAATGTCGACAAAGCAAGTGAACCATTAACAACGCATGAAGCCAGAGTAGGTCCGAAAATACATGCTATTACATCATGTATCACAGACACTGGCCATCGGTCGGTGGCGGAAGCGGAATAAACCTTTGAAGGAGCAAACCTCCTCAACCGATGTATGGGACGTTCTTGTTGAAACGTACCATCAGAAGGCAATCGGGATAAGACCCGCATAGCCCAATCATGCACAGGATGAAGGAGACGTTGACGCATATAGTTACCTATAGCTAAAATCCGTCTCTTTCCAGCCCCTTCCAAAGAACAAGCTAATCGACCTGGTCTCAAAGGATACCCTTCGAAGGCAGTTGCCAGCTCATCAAAGATCTGCCCTACGTTAGTTTCGTAGAACGTTAGATCCTTATTAACCGCCTGGGTGTTGTAAGCTAAGTCTAAGGGCCATAAGGTCCGCTTAACCCACAAACATCTAGGGGAAAAGATGCCCTCCAACGAATGAATCAATCGAATATCCCTCGCAAAAGACTCATATTGAATAGAACAAAATATGTTAGGCACTGCCTTTGGAGTGGAAAATTGTCGATCATCATTCGGCGTTGACTTCCAGGTCGGAACCCACTAAAATCCCTTGTGAAGGGGAATTCGTGAGATCCAGGGAAGAGAAAGGGGTTGTAAGGTTTTCAAAGTACTTTTTATAAGTCCCAAAACCTCCTTTACCCTGTCAATATCGGTTGGGTTAGTAACTATCGATTTCAAAGTGGCCGGTTTGGCCAACTTAATAATTCGACAAATACTAAACCACGATAGATACAGACGGACCAACTGATCACTCCGCTCATTCCGGCATGAAATAATATGCCGGTGATGAGGAGGAATGATAGTGGGCAACCCTGATTTGCTTAATGAAACCCATACTGGTGGCGGGACACCCTCCTGTCCACCTCCGCCATAATCTTGTTGGAGATGAACACATCACTGTTTTAAATAGAGGGCTGTAGATAACAGTCCTGACACACGAACAAGTTTCAAAACTTTTCGCGCAAGGATTAAAGAGCACACAGCTCCTTCCATGGATAGGTTACCAGTAACCATTAAAAAGATTCGAATCAATAACCCTCTTAATGATCCCGTGTGTTCAAACACACGGCGCCATGATACCGCTCCGTGGGGCAGATACTCAATAAAATTAACAAAGAGCGACATAATCCCTTTTAAATAATATTTAGGAAAGAGATTAATCACCCCGGAAAAGAAACTGATATCCTTTACTCCAATGTATCAACTCTCCTTGACCCACCGAACAAGTCGGTGTGATGGACGGCGTCTGGTTACTAGCCAGATCTCCATTAGATCTCAACCCTTCTCGGGCCGGTCTTCTGGTTCGAGTTGTCTTGAGTTTAAAGTATGGTTTTCAATTGTCGGAATCGTCATGGAAATGAGCCTCCACTCCTGTCCTAGCTCGTCAGAGAGCTAGATGAGCCTTAATTGCTTGTCTTTGACCTTCGTTAGCTTCCGCTTTCTCAAGAGGAGGCGGATCAATGTTCTCTGCATCATTTCCGAAAAAGGTGAGATCATTATAACCTATGTACGCCCCCAATCCGCCACCGTTAACCATTGGTCAGTCTGGCCCGCTAATAATCCAATTTAGCCAATCCCGGTCAGTCTGAATTAAGTATTCGTATTATAAAGAACTCACACCTGTTCCCTAATGAGAAAATGAAACGAAAAGAGACGGGCAAAAAGTAGTGGTTTTCCAGCTATACGAGATCAAAAGAATGGTCAAATTCGACTCCTCTCCGAGGGGCACTGGTTTTATGGCTATATGAGATCGATTGAATGGGAAAATGAACCTCCTTTCCGAGCGCCACTACTTATCCATATATATTGGACAAGTTAAGTGAAGTTGGTTGAACGATGCCCCCGAAACAAATGCCCCGTACAATGGTACCCGCTGTTATTCGATCAGCGCAATCAAATCAAATCAATCATCACACTCTCCATATTAACCAAAGCTTTTCTTTTCTGAGCATTCAATTAGAATGAGAAAGAGACTGAAATTCATGGTTCGCTGGCGACTAGATCTGTCCGACCTATCTTCTCTTTTCTCTCCGAGTGCCTTAGCCCAGCGCTGGCTACATTGCATAAAATAAAGAAATGGAAAGCTGGCTCACAAGATGATTAGTTGACGCTCGTCATAGGCGGGCACCTCGCATAGCTCTTCGGGAAGCAAGCAACCGGGGAAGGCAGAGGGCAGATCGGGCAAAGACAAGAAGAAAGCCTTCTGCCAAGCTCCTTTCCTTTATATATAAATAGTAGTTGCGCACTTTCTCTCTACCATTGACTCTGCTTCTGCCTCAACTGCGCCTCGATCCTGCCTTCTAGCCCATCCTACTATGCCTTTTAAGGTCTCCCCTCAACGAGCTTCTCACCGATCAGTTTCCTTGGTTGTACAAAGTTCTTGGTCTATCTTTATATTTATATATATAGTTAAAATGGAATGCGATGAGCTTCTCTGGCATCCGGAATCCGATTTCTCTGTCCTTCCCTGCTGGCTCCTCTTTCTCTGCTGGCTCAGGCATCTTCCATCCTCTTTCTTTGGCTCCTTGGGGCACCGAAGAGGGAAGTCGCTCCGTGTACCAACGAAGGATCTTAGCTTAGCGCACCCACCCCCGTGTACCAACGAAGGATCTTAGCACCCCTGAATTGAATCAAGAGAAGGGGCTATGTGATTGGAGGACTGGCTGGGGCTGGCTAGAGGTACGAACGATAGTGACGTGAACTAGAAATAGAATTCTGTCTGCACTGGGGAATGTCTTCGAGTCTTCTCTCCCGGGTCGCATAGCTCCGGACTCAAACCTCTTAGGGACCTTCTCACTCGAGTGAGCTGACCAGAACTATTCTAATTTAGACTCCTTTCTCAGCCCTACTTTGAATGGCAGTTCGCAACCTTTCACTCTTCTGCTCACTCGCACCTCTCCTCTTCTGCGCTCCGGTGAGCTGGGACGAGTGATTAGACCTGGGCACACCACACCTTCTTCGAACCCATGATTAGTGATATTTAAAAGAAAGAAAGAGGGACGAGCGCGCAACTTCAGTCACGAGCAAACAAGTGGCCTGGTCGAACCATTGATTGGCACGAGCGAATGCTATGACGCGTCCCTTCGCTTCAACTCTTTTTGACTTTTACTGACAACAGCTGCTCAGAAATACAACAGACAAGTGAAACGGGAGAATTACATGACGCGGCTTCGATTGCGCGTCAGCGAATCAACTGAGAATTGATAACTTACTATTAATAGAATGGACTCTCTGAATCTCTGCCGTCAGCCGAAGATTCTCCGTACCGCCTAGTGGGGAGAGGATAAGTAGGCCCCGACGAAGCGAACTATGAAATTCTGAATCGACACCCTCCTCGGTCAGAGCCAGACGAACCTTCTTGAATCGACCGACTTTCACTATTTTATTCTTGCTTGAACTATTCTTGCTTGAACTATTTCTTCTTGCTGACGGGTGCGATGGGAAGCCCTCTTCTCTATCACTGCCCCGGACTAGGAGCTCTAGCTTACTGACTCAGATCTCGATCTGCCGAGCTACATTGATTCAACTGTTCCAATCTGCCAATCTCACGCATGTATGACTCACGCATGTATGAAGTTGCCAATCTCACGCACTTGTTAGTTGGTCTGTCTGTATGATCTCACGCATGTTCAAAACTGCCAATTTCACGCATGAACTACTGGATTAGCGATGTTCAAAACTGCCAATTTCACGCATCTCTGTGAGCAGAAGTGTTCAAAACTGCCAATTTCGTGCCCTTACTACTCATGCGCTTCATGAGAGATACTGTCATTAATTGACATTTTCGTGCACACGTCACTGTTGTTCGTCCCTCTTTTAAAGAGGCAGATTCAAAACTCAACGTATTGAGATATGCTGGTCAAATACTTCCTCAGAGAATAAGAGAATAGGGGCGTTCAAGTGGCAGAAAAAGAAGGTGAGACTTCCAAAACAAACTACTTGAATAGGCAGGCATAGCTCCGGACTCTCACCTCCACGCCTTTCTCACTCGAGTGAGCACCTCTTCATTCATCTACAAAGCTTTCCCGGTGAGACTCTACCCTTCATGCGCCAGACTGAGACAAGCCTTCGCCTCCCTTATCCCTTATGGTCGCCTTTCTATTATATTATTTTATTCAATATGATTCGCCACCCAACTCGTAACTCTGTTCTTGCTGAATTGGTCTTGGTTGAGTCGATCGGATGAGTTTGGCCTACTGAGGAGTCGGTCGAGCCTTTCCTTCTCGCTGACAGAACACTGAGAGGAATGAGTGCTAGTGAACTAGGGAAGGAAGAGGAGCAGACAGAACTGATAGGACAGGTAAAGTTCACCCGGAGTTTGAAAGGACAGGATTCGCAGCTTGCAGCCCCTTCCCACCGCTCCGTGGGCTACTAGGGATCTTACTTACTTAAATTAAGGTCGAGACATATAGATCCGCTTCCCTGCCCTTAAAGATGGTCAAGAAATAAGGGGAAACATCAAAGTCTAGCACATAGGAGAAGATCCAACCTTTCGTAAGCAGGTGCCTAGCATAAGTATGAACTTGTTTATTCCGCGGGTTTGGACCGGCGAGATAGGAGTCCTTCGCCCACTGATTTTATTCTGATCTTTAAACCTAGGCAAGATAAGCTACGAAGCTCCTTTCCATGCAGAGCACCACTATTCTATTCACTCTTGCGTGCCTTCCCTTTTCTAAATAAATAGAGCACCGAACTACCAGCCTTCAATGTGAAGCGAGGTGAATCTACTCTACTAAGACCGGTCGAACTAGCTAGCTCCGAATCTTCAAATACTACTACTGGAACTTATGATGGCAGGAATCGAACCCGTGCCAATGAACTTTGACTTTGATTCTAAGACAAGACGAGAGCTTCCTTAGCCGCCTCTTTATGGATTGCAAAGATTTCGCTTTGCCGCTGCCGATGACTTTAATTATAATTAAAGGAGTTGCGCTCACTCGCATCTATCTCTATCTATCAGTTGCTTCAATCGCGGATTGCTTCGATCGCTTGTTTGCTGATTGCTTCAATAGGATCGCTTCTTCCCGTACTTCTTCGCTGACTCTTGTCTCCGCTGCGCTCTACTTGGCCCCTCCCCAATGGATCCGGACGTTTCTCACTCTCATTGCCCCGAACTTGTCCTATAATAGTGAAACTCAATTCCCTGCTCGCTACGCACCTATAAATGTGCCAGGTAGGGTTCACTCACAAGCTCCTTGGTCGCTCATCCTCTTGGTCCGAGCCAGACTAATGGTCGCCTAAACCGACTGCGGCTTTCCTTCTTCGCCTCTTGATTCGCCTAATTGTCCTTCTTCGCCTCTTGATTCGCGGGGACGGTAGGTGGGTGGGGGAATCTGTCCTCTGAGCCTGATCTTGCCTCTCCGCTGTCGTGAGTAGTGATAATAGGGAACTCATCCGAGTCCTCTCTCTGATTGGGAGTCCTGAATCTCCTCACCTGGTCATAGTCTTGTAGTCGCTGGGCAATCAATGGTAATGGTATGAGCTTATCCACCCTCTGAGTTCGCGTAGCTTCCCTGACGAGTCTGACCAGAATAATTCGACTGAGCTCGAGCTCCTTTACTTGACTGTTCATGCCTCCTAGCTAGCTTGGACTCCTATGCTCCACGAGTTCGTCTGCCCTCTGCCATTGACCCGGGGATTATCTTATCTTACTTCAGTTGCTAATTGAACCGAGTCGGCTTTCCTCATGACTCGCACTGGTCGGGGATAGAATTGTGATCTCCACTTCCTACACGAAGGCATAGCACGCACACCCGTAGAGCCTAACCTCTGTCTCCTAGACAACACAAACGAAGAAGGGCGGCATCACTCCTGATGAGCAAAGAAAAACTCCCCTGATTGTGATGACGAATGACGAGAGATAGCTTCCAACTACTACGCTCCCTAGGAATGAAAAGATAGATGATGATGACTCCTCCTCACTTCCGATGATGACTCCTCCCCTTATTTTATAACTATCTTCCTTCAGAGTGCTCCGATGTTCAGACTACTTGCTGCTATCTTATTTATCTTATTCCTGCTTTTCTTCTACTCTTCCCTGCTTGCCATCGAATCCATAAACCAAGAGAAGACAGACTGAGAACTCCTTCTTCAGTCCTCCACGACTGCGTGGGCGGTACACTACTCCCTAGACTCTCCCTATACTAGACTAGAATGATGTAATGTACGTGTCCTCCCGATCAGAGAGTGCGTGTCTTCCCGCCCTGCCTTTAAACACAGAGAGGGACTGCCCTGCCTTTAAGGGACCGGACTTTGAGACTGAGATCTCTTCGCTTGAGCCTTCTAGCCTTTGACTACTGCTCCTCTGACTACTCGCCACAGCTATAGTTCACAGTTCATCTACCTGGCGTCCTCCCAAGCTCCCGTCCTCCCTTCCTTGCCCTAAGAAAAGAAGACTTAGAACAGCAAGCAAGTAAAGGTCAAGAAGAAGACTTATAGAAGCAAGCAAAGGTCAGGAGAAGACTTAGAAGCAAGCAAAGGTCTATCCTTCCATCGTGTATCGTAAACTCCTCCGTCCTCTTACTCCCTCTATCGTGCGCTCCTCCGTCCTCTCCTCTCAGGTCTCTCCTTCTCTTCTATCGTGAACTCCTCTAACTTAACTTCACAGTCGGTGCTGGATCGAGATCTAAACTTCACAGATCATCTTCCTATGCTACCGGTTCACTATCACCGCCACCGATTTACTATCACTGCCACCGGTTCACTATCACTTGCTGAGGGGAGAGGAACCGCACCATTGGCCTCACGAGCACTAAGCTGAGCCGATAAAGGACTGCCACTAATGAAAGATAGCGCTAAGCCCATCACATCAGTCCGGGGCTCTGCGTCGTTGTCACTCGCTCCTCATCACTTTCGTTCGCTCCGAAGAGAGAAGAGTTAATTATTTGGGGCAGCAAGAAAGCATTTGTTAGGCCCTTCTCCGCGTCACAGTCGCTCTTTTCTGGCTTCCCGAGCTCTCTTCTTCCCATGTCGCTCCGCACCTCACTTACAAGTCTGGTTCACTCTGATTCGCTCCGCACCTGCACTTGAATCTCCACTCTCTCGCTCCCCTATCTGAGGTGAGGAACCCAACCTGACTGAAATTGGTTTGGGTTTGGTTGACTTCGCCACTCCGTGCCTCTCCTGCCCTGGCCTTCCTTCTAGTCTCTCAGCCCAGCCCATACGTCCTCGGACTCAGTTGACTGACTGCCTTTCCTAGTCCGCCTTCCTCTCGACTCATGCGATGATAATATATAAGATGTAAATTCCATAAATTGATTCAATGAATCCCCGCGCAAGCCACATTCGTTCTTGTGGATAGATGAGTGCTCCCTGCGCTAGATGAGATGAGTAGAGTCGTCAACAGTATCTATCTATAGGCTTTCTCACTTACAATACTCAAGCTAAAGGAGACGGCGGACAAGTTATTCCTGCCTTGTCTGTGCGAATGGGACAAGGCTAGCTACTGGGATCGGGTAGCAGGGATCTCAGTTGATTGGACGATCAGAGGAGCGAACTCAAGTAACGCGAAGTAGTAGGAGGAGGGATAGGCCCAAAAGAGCGAAAGGGGGGATTAGCAAATGGGTTTGGGGTACGGAGAGTCAGGAGTAGCGGTAGAGGATCTGACCTCAATTTCTGACTGGATGGGGAGATCGGACTAGGGCAGTAGCTATCGGGCAAGTAATGAGCATGGTCAGGGTCCAGTCCAGTACGTGTCTTCGGGACAGATATACGGACGGGATCCGGTCTCAATCGGGACAGGAGGAGAGGAGTCGATGGCATGGGAAGCAGTGATAGCAAGTGAGAGGGAAGGCATTCAGTGGTGTTTGCGGCTAGGCTCACATGGTCAAGTAGGACAGGGGACAAGTCAGAGAGAGCTGGCGAGGGAAGGAGGCACGTGAAGGAGGGCCCACAACTAGGGCAGGGCAGTATGCATTGGACTGGGATTAGCCAAGGAAGACGAGGGCAATGGACAGTACCTATCACGACTCCAGCTTATTGGTACGCTTAGGCCAGCCAATCAAATTAGTTTGAAACCTTCGACCATGTGCCGGGAAGGAAAGAGAAGGCTCCGCACGATAAAGGCATGCATAAGAACATCCCCCTGCCGTTGCTGCCAAGCCCCGAGGATCTTATTCTTGCTAGGGGTCTCTTCTCCCGGCAGAGGAGTGCCCATGGAAGCAGATGAGAAGGAAGGCCCCGCTCCCTCAGAGCAGACAGAAAGAATTGTTATCTGCAGATCCTTCTTGGAAGAATCTGACCGTAAAGGCGAAGGACAGCAATGTCTTTTCATTTGATAATAGAGATGATAGCCCATGCCACTAAGAGATTCCGGCTAAGCCCAGTTACTTATTAAAGTATTTCAATAAAGAAGGAGCATTAGCGACGGACAAGCGGTAGCGTCGTTAAAGAATAAGCGTCGGAGAGGAACATCGTGTGAGCTCTATAAACATGAAATGGAGCGAACCTAAAGGTACCACCCACCGCCCCAGGAGGGTCGCCTGACTTATCTTTATTGGGGTGGTTTAGGAACCAGTTTTAGGCGCTCCCGTTGGATTCACTTTCTTTTCTTTATGCGCCGGGTCTCTCCTTCACCCGTCTCATTCAACCGGTCGCACGTTCGATTGAAAGAACTCAGGTAAAAGGCTCGTTCTCTAAGGCTCAAATGCGTTTAAAGCCAAGTTTCACCCTGGATTGGATAGATGATTGGAACATGCATGATTGTTGCTTTCAAATGGTAAACTGAGACATTCCTGAAGGAACTGGTAGGCATGAAAGGAACGATTGAATGGACTTGGCATTGGCAGCAACGGGAGCTTAGAATAGCAGTCAGTGTCTTTCTTTATGGAGCGGGTTAAAATCATTAGGCGCTCTTTAACGGTCGCTTTACATCGTTTCACTCGTCCCTTGTTGATCAGTCGCTTAACCACTCTTGATTGGCACGCTTAACCACTCTTAGGTCAGAATGGAGAAGTCAGATAGCCCGAGAGAGAGGCATAGATTAGATTAGATTCCCCGCTCCTTCTAGTGAACCGAGCTAGGACCCGAGTTCAATAATGGATGGAACACATTCAGATGGATGGAACACATTCAGACTAGTAGTTTAACCGATCAGACTTGATGCTTGATGTTGAGTTGACCGTTAACCGAGTTCTTAGCCTATGACTATGTTGAGTTGACCGTTAACCGAGTTCTTAGCCTATGACTATGTTGAGTTGGTTTCATGCCTCTTTTTGGATTACTCTTCCTTTACACCCTTCCTCATGTTGTCTTACCTCACGCATCTTTCCTTGCGTCTTTATCTTTACATTATTCTAGTCAGTGAATGGGGATCCTCTTGCTTTCTTGATCCACTTCTTTGCTTTAATATAGTTCGGTTTCATCTGGTGTGACCACGTCTTTAATAATGTATGTTCTCATCTGGTGCTTGACCCACTTCTTTAATGAATCTGTAGCTCGGGGAAGCTTTGATGAGCTAGTCGGGATAATAAATAAACGAGTAACGAGTAGATGGATCATTGGTTCGAACGAAGTAAGGGATAGGTAAAGGTAAGGCTAACCTCAACCTTCATTGGTAGGCGCGGATAAGTGGTACAATTGGTAGGCGCGGATAAGTAAGTGAGGCAGATCAGTGATAGGCATTACATGAAGAGCTCATGCGAACGACCCTAATAGACTAAGAGAACCAATCCCAACTAATAGAGCAGAACCAGGACCAACTAATAGAGCCAATCCTACCAGCGGGACCAACAAAGATCTCGAGATCAGCTTCATGCCTCCTCACTGGCAAGTTTGGAATGGAATAGAAGAATAAAGAGTTTGGTTGGCGGCGGCAACCAGCAAATAAATATCTATCTTTGGCTAGGGCATCACACCAGGCAGGGCATGGGTTTAATCAATCTTTCATAAGTCTGAGTCCCGGTTGAGTAGTTCGTTGCTTGAACTTCATCAAACATGTTAATTAATAGCAATTCTGGAATCTATTGGTCTCAATGGAAGGACACTCCTTTCACCCCTTTAGATCCTCACGTCGCGTTGTTAGTCAATAGCACACATTTGTAGTTCTAGGAATTTCACCCAGATTAGCAAATCTAATTGCTGCATTCAGAACTCAGACAGTAGCTAGGCAATGCATGAAAATGGTAAACTGAGACATTAGCAGCGACTGAACACTGACTGAACACTGATCCAGAACTACCAATGGAATGAGTTCCCGAGCATTGAGACTTGATTGGATGTGGACAGGCGGATACTTGAGACTTGATTGGATGTGGACAGGCGGATACTTGATACTTGATTGGATGTGGACTATAAGAGAGTGACTCCCCCGAGACTATCTGACGCATCTACTTCCCCTGACTCCTTTCATGGGAGACTTTCTTGGCAGGCGCTACGACCCGCGTTCACGTTCACCGAGCGAGCTACTCTCTACTACTTTTCCCTTCCTTTATTGGCACGCTTTACCACTCTTCATTCCTAGTTCAACGAGCTCCGATTGGGACGTATTTCTCTCCTGCCTTAGTTGACTCAGATGCACCTCTTTCACTTCTTTTCTTTATTAGCATCCGTATCCGTCTTTCTTTCATTCTGATTCCTCGGACAGGTCTTTCATTCTGATTCTTTGAACTTATAACTTAGAAATTCATTCTATACCTTTCCGACGCTGGTCTATCTTGGCTTAGCTTAACGGGGCTAAATAAAGATGGCCCTCGGACTGAAATGTATGCTTTCCTTAGTTTAGAGCTACGACCCACTCCACTCCCAGGTATGTATGCTTTCCTTAGTTTAGAGCTACCCACTCCACTCCACTACGATTCGACGCTTAGCAGCTATCTCTCGGGAACCATCTTTTTAAAATAGCTGTTCCTTGCTTGTTTGTTCCTTCGTGGGCTCACTTATTGCTTTCCTCGCCCACTGATTGAATGAATGTTGAGCATCTATCTTCCCCAAGTATCCGTCTCCGCTCACGAACCCATAGTTTAGTTTCTTTTCTCACAGCCTTTGATTACTTCCTTCCATTCCAGCCTTGTTGGATGACTTCCCACGTCTTTATCCGTCCTTACTTCGCCTACGTCTTTAGCCTTCACCTAGCATCTTTCCTTTAATTTGGGATAAATGAGGCTTCCACAAGTGAGATCATCGCACCGTCTCGGGAATCCGGTTCACTTCGCTCAACAATCAATGCTATCCGAGGAAGAGACCCATTCAGCGGCAGACACCCTTCCTTTCCATCTCGGTCTAAGATCCTCTTTTGAATCTGAATTTCCAATCTCAATCACTGGAACTTAATTATAACATCTGAACTGGGGTCTTAGTGAATCTTCTGTCTAGTGGTGTCGTGTCTTAAATAATGAATCTGTAGCATCGGTTTCATCTGCTGGTGTCTTTCATAATGTAATGAATCTGTAGCATCGGTGCTTCAATTCATGTCAGCAACGCATGGTTCTTAGCCTTAGCTCTTATCGTCCAGCGGATAATTCTCCCCTTAGCTTTATTTTAATCTGATGAGATCGGATCCGCATGAAAGAAACGAGTATCATTCCTCACATGGGTTCAATTCACTTAAGGGATAGGTATTCCACGCAGTCCTCGGGTTAAAATCAAGTAGCTAGTTTACGTAGCTCGGAAGTGTACGTACTAATACTCAATCTATTTTTCCAGTGACTTATTGGGGTATGATGTACCATGAACGACTCAACCTGGCAGTCTAGCCCGGAGTCTTGAGCTGGAGCTCTTGGATCGCCAGCGAGCATTATATAACAAGAAAGAATCAAGGTCTCCCCAACTACTTT
>JBAMIB010436792.1:0-17777 GCA_037177415.1 Kaempferia rotunda | reverse complement strand
AAAGCTTAATCTCAGGCAGCTCCTCCATCTCTTTCTTTCTTTCTTTCTCTCTTTCTTTCTCTATTTCTCCTCCTCTCTTTCTACTCCTCTCTTTCTTTAATCTAAAAAAAAAGGGGAATGAAATGGAGGCTGGTAGCAGACAGGCACAAGATAAAAGGTCGCTGTTCTTCTATAGACGCCTCCTTATCTTTTCCTCTTCCTCAAAAACATCCAATAATTCAAGCCTTTCCTCTATCAGAGAGGAAATTAAAAAAAAAAGAAAAGGAAAAAAGAAAAAGGGGAAATTAATTAAATTGATTGATTAACCTCGTCTCTTTTTCATCTGAATTTTGATTCTGCTATATATATAAAATAATTAAAAGAAAGAAACTAAATTGGTTTGGCTGCCCTTTTCTTTTATGCAAGCTACTAGATCTGAATTATAACTACACACACATGCATGCATATTTCGTCGTCCTGTGAATTTTGTTGGGTCAGAAGGTGTAGATAGGTGCGTAGGGTTAGCAGGGCTACAAGTTAAATGCCTAAAGTGGAGTGTAGCACAGCACACTTTGGCCCCCTCGAAGGAAAGAGAGAGAGAGAGCACAGAGCAAGTAGAAGGTGGCATATGAGTCAATACAGGAGAGGAGGGCCAGCTTAAAGGAGCAGATAATTAAGCTGCAGGTGAGTCCCAACCCAATCCAATCCAACCCAACCCTGCCATGAAAAGAAGGCTTCGCGTTGGTAGATATATGTGATCTGATTATCGATCGCCAGGGCAGGACCGTGATCGGACGGCAGGATCGAGGCGCTGGTGGTGGCGCGACGGTGACCGTGTATTCCGTCGGCTGCTTGATGATGATCAGCCTTGTTGACGATGTGTATGGCGTACAGGTAGTGATTTAGACACTTCACCGAATTATTATTATTATTATTATTATTATTATTATTATTATTATTCCAGCATTACAGAAAATCTAGAAAACGCAGATAGGTCCTATGAATACTTCAACATCACAAATAATTCAAATACTGCAGGTCGTATGATATGCATGCCTGGCAAGAAATTCAAATTCTAATTACATTAGAGTATGTCCTATTCTTACCATTGTACTGTGCTCAAGAGACTTTATTTTTTATATATATAATAATCTTAGATGATCTTTCTCCTTAATCTATATATTGGATAAATTTAAAACATGACTTATATATACTCATATATGAGTATATACCAAATTCATAGGAGTCATATCAATCTTTAGCTTCTGGAACCGTCACATTAGCAACCCTTAGCCCGCTCACTACCATTGGGAGAGAGGTAAAGTGAGGAAGTCCAAGTAGCAAGTGTCAGGGCAGCGGTCTACATAGAGACAATGAAATTCTCTACTAGGTTTTGACCCCGCTTCCCAGTCTTATCTCAAATATTCTTATCACAAATATTTACCATTGAACTAGGCCACCAAAGGCGCCTATTGGCTCTTGGAGTATAAGAAAAGGCAATTAATTAAATTAGCAAATGGAATGGATAAAAAGCTAGTTAATTAGAATGATTTCGTTAAAGCCCCCGGAATATAGTGTAGTGGTAAGTACATTTTGGGACTCTTCATGCACTCAAGGCTCAAAACTCAAGGAGCATAAGAAATTCGTCTCTCGCATATGAACCATTGGAATTGCTAAATAATTGTATGAATTGCCACTTTTACTTCTGAATTTACCCTAATAGTCGATAAAAAATTTTCATGGGTCAGGTTGGTCATCTCTATTATTAGTCAGATCATAAGACCTAGATACTTAGATTACTAAAAATAATAATTTTATTTAAGACTAGCTAAGTTAGTTTAATTCGATTGGAGTTAGGTTTGTTTTTAATACCACAATAATAATCAAGTCTTAAATCAATTGTATCCTTCTTCCTCATTTATTATATGTATAATTGATTATAGTTTTATATAGTCTAATTGAAGTATTTATTCACCATCTAAATATATATTTATGATTCCTTATATATTATTGATATATAACTCTTCCAGTTGAACACTAGGGTGTTATAAATCTTATGGCATTGAGAAGATCTTGAATTAGAAACCATAATATTTGTATGATATATAGTTGTTTAGAGGGTAGCAGACATACTATAATGATACTATAATGGGATAATAGGTCAATTTCTGATGAGTACATGCATTCTCTGGATCGGAAAAAAAAATCCTCCCCCCCCTAGCCAACTTGATGGTCTGTTATAAGTTGACTCCGTGATTTACCTCTCTTCATATAACTAGCTACATGCATGCTCTCGATCGGAAAAAAAACTCCTCCCACCCCTAGCCAACTTAGTTGTCAGTTATAAGTTGACCTCGTGATTTACTTTTCTTCATATAACTAGGTACATGCATACTCTCAATCGGGAAAAAAAAGCCACCCACCCCTAGCCAACTGGATAGTCAATTATAAGTTAACCTTATAATTTACCTCTCTTTATTTAACTTAGGAACATACTATAAAAAGGTAATTGGCATAAACATAATCACTTTTTTACTATACTCAATTTTTAAAAATCAAATTGTATATGATTTATATATTTATATTATTTTAAAATTGATCTCAATCTTAACTCCACCATATAAGATGCCTTACGTCCACCAAACCTCTTGATTTTTTTATTCATAATTGCACCAACCTTTATAAAACTATTCATTAATTAAACCTCTCTACCAATATGCAGTACGTACGTTTATATAAACTAAAATAATCCTCTCATATTAGCAAAAAGTTTACCAAATTTAGTTTACTTACTATTGCATCATCAAACAGCTCTTAGTTCCTTAGAATTATTTAAAATGCACCCGAATCAATCCTCGGTCCACCCCGATCGTTCACTTGGCTAAACCTAAGGCATCACAATCACATTCCTTTGGCATCACGTGCTAAAGGGGTGATGGCAGACACTATACATCGCGCTAATCTTACGAGGCCCACATTTCATATTCATTATTTATTAGGTTGCAAGTAGCATATCTCATGTCGATCACTTGTGTTGAATTAAAGTTTCAAATTGGCATTTTTTGTTTTTGGTTTGTTTAATCTTGAGATACTATTTTTTTTTCTTCTCTCGAGTTGTTATCTTCTCATTTATTTCTTAGAAGGAAACTATTTCGCATACACATCATAGAATATTACCCCTACCAATTTATAATCTAGCGCATTCATTAAATCATTAGTGTTTGTAAATTCAATTGAATATAAAGACTTGTCTATCAATTTGCTATTATTCAATTCAACCTTGAATAATAATATTTGTTTCTTTCCGTTCAAGAACAAACAAATGGGTGACCTAAATGAAAGCATTAAAAAAGAACTTATATGTATGCTCTAGAGAGCTTATAGAGGATATCGATATACACATGTAAAATTCATACTTTATCTAAATTTTTGTCGTATTTGCCATCGCATCTTCGCGTACAAAGTCTTCCACCATGAGACTATAATATCCCTTCACATTACACCACACTTCATTTGACTTGGGGTGTTTGTAGGGTGGACAATTAATTTGTAGCTTAGAAGCAAATTTTTTTAGCTTTTATTTTTTTATCTTAAATATTAAGTTGAATGAAAAATATATAGATGTGTGTCCCTTCAAGTGTATCTATAAATATAGACTTTGAAAAAGACTCTTCCCCTTGTTGGCTAATTAGAATCCTTCCAAGTCCAAATACTTGTTTGCTTGTGAATAAAATATTCTCCTCCTCACCTAATGCCTTTGATCCACACGCATGGCATCTTTCATTCTACATAAAAACTATTTTAATAATAATAATAATAATAATTAAAAAGTTTTTTTTAATATTTTACTCATTGAAAGGGCTCGTGACTGACCAAACTTGGTTTTCTTGGTTTTATTTCAGCCTACTCTTTTTCGCATTGATGGAGAAAGGTGAAATTGATTATTGACACTTAATATTTTCTATGCCAAAACTTGGACACTTTCTCTCTCTCATATGGAAGCATGATGATCATTTTAAATGTTCCTTTAGAACGGTGTGATAGTTAAGACATATGAGATTGTTATATAAGATCTTATAGTTGAAATTTAGTACTAAAGGCGAGTGAATCCCTTTTACCATCCTGAGAATTATTTTAAAAGAGAATTATATGCTAAAATATAAGGTGAGTTCTGTATCTCAAAGGTTTTTTTAATTAGTTCACTATATAATTTTTTTATAAAATAATTTAAGTATGCAACTTTCGTCTTATTAATCTTAGACGTCGGCTTCCATAATATTATTCATTCTTATTCAGATTGAAGCTCTAGTTTCTTATTTGTTCTTGCATCACAGTCGTGTGCTTGTACATACTTTTCGATCGAAAAAAATGACAATAATATTCACTGCTCGACTAACTTGTGTAGATTTTTATCCTTTAGAAAGAAAAACTAGTGTAGAATAAACTCAATGTGCAAGGTAAAACTTGAGGAACTCTTTAAAAGCACATACTGAAATTCTCAGGGACATGTTTTAACAAGAGAGATCATTATTATGATCGAACAAGTAAAAAAAAAACAACCCAATAAATACTACTAAATTAGCATCAATATCAAAGTACAGTTCTAAAAATTCAATTTTCATTAACCTTTATGATCTTGTACACATAAGGAGGTTGGACACCCAGTACAAGTTAGTGAATCAACCTAATTAGAAAGGGAAACCAACCTCTAGGTTCAGCGTGGTGAAAAAAAAATCAATCTATATACTTAGCAAGAGAAGACTTAAGGACCTGAAATATGATGAAGCAGATTGGAATCTAAATGTTGGCACTTACACTGCCATGGATCGTGACCGAACCTACCACGAGGGTGCTTAATTAGGTGATTGAGTTGGTCTGCGATCTCGAAAGAATCATGAATTTCCCACTGTGAAGGGAGTGATATTTTGCTCACCCAAACAATGGACGCAAATGCTCAAACTAAACGGTACATAAAATGACTCAACATAGACGGCCTCGACAGTTTGAAGCCTCACAATGACAAGGACGCCCCTCTCCGGGTAGTAGCTTGGTACGATAGTCATACGATAATTCTTCCCCTATGACAATCTGACAAAGGATATACAAATAAGAATAGCTGTATACAAAAAGATAAATGGGACAGGAGAAAGATGCCATACATCTCGACTTGCATATAGACCGATATGAGCAAGCTGGATATCCATGCTCTCCACAAAAACTAAATGATCAACTAGATTGGGTGAACAGCTGTAGTCATTTGGAAGATGATAAAATAAGTGTCAGGAGCATTAAACGGCTAAAGAGAAGAAATACTGACTGGAATATATGCCTCTTCATAAGTTGCAAAAATAAGGGTTGCAAATCACGAGTATTTTACCTGTGATTGATGAATCGTGCGACATTCCCATGTTTAGTTGCATCAATAACACATGGCACCATCCCACCAATCCATTGTCGGTTGCCATCAACATGGGCACTGATGTCATAAATATAGCTACAGCCATCAGAGTCATATCTGAAAATAATGGAGAATCAGCATAGAGGATATGAAAAGTAACATACAAGTATGAGAATCAGCATAGAGGCATTAGAATTTAGGAGCATAGCAAATCTACAAGTATGAGAATCAGCATAGATGCATTAGAATTTAGGAGCATAGCAAATCTATACCTCATTGTGTTCGTCTCCTCGACATTCAAGACCTCTCCAATGTACTCGCAAATGAAAGTGCCACGTGAAATAGTCTCGCCAGCCCTGACTGCCCAACCCTGCAAGAACAGACAGACTTAGTCAAGGATTAGCAACTTTTGAGGACTTGCAAACGTTTACCTTCTTTTCTGTTCTGAATATTTCCAGCTTAATTTGAACTCCATTCTGCAATACTCTGTTGGGGCATGTTGCATCACACTTGCAGCAGGAATTGCATTCTTGGACAACGAGATCTTTCTGCAAAAAATGTAACAAGATGTCTTACAAAATACAATATACTCCAAAAAAAAATTGAAATTTCATCTGATGAATGATAAAATTTCTACACAAGCACTAAAGCAACATCAATGTAAAAGGTTAAGATGGTAAATCACACCTATTCAAAGGAAATCATCATTAATATAGCAGAATGGATGAGTAAAAAAACTCATCGGGTTCCGTTCAAAGTACTAAAATTTTAGAATAATATGGCACGATCATATAGTATTATATATATATAGGATAGGCATGTTCAAAGATAACAAAAAAATATATAATTAGACAAGTTGAAATAATCGCAATTGAAGGTGTAAGAAATAGAGATTAAACAATATTCTATTTAATGTAATTCAAATTGATTTAAGAAATCTGGATATTCCTATCAATATAGCCTTTTTTTTTTTAGTTGCCACTAGGTATCCAGTTTACGCTGACTAATCTGGAGGTGACCGTCTCGGCCCCACGAAAGATACCCACCGGCCACCAATAAATCGGGAAGACCTCGCAGCAGGCGATCCATAATCCCAACATTCTTAGGTCACCCATATGATACGGTCATCACAGGAATAACACAGTCATATTCCTAGCTTCTTGTTTGTTTTAGCTGATCACTAATATTTTGTGGAGTTTTCATGGCCTGGCTAAATAAGTCCTTTGTTGAAACTCCATTCAAATTGCATGAAAATGTGAGCTAGAATGGATTAAAATTGCATCTATCCTCCTCTGATTAATTATGAATCGATGCACAAACATACTGTCGTCCAGATATTTCTAAATCAACAAGGTCAGAATATTGCCTTTCTCGTTGAAAAACTAAAAGAGGCCTTACAATATACATGAATTTGGTGGTTACCAAAGTCTTGCTCTAGTCAATATTTGATGCCAAAAATGTTTCAAATTGCACTAAGCCCACTAATCCATGTAGTATCTCCAATCTGAAAGGGAGTTAGGGCCCGGACACATTACATGGGTTCAGCAACTAGATTTTTCAAGTGCCAGCCTCTCATTGAAAAAGAGTAGCCACTTTTAATCTTATAGAGTAGCACTTTTGGTGCACTCGATGTCACACCCTGGGTATAGTTTCCGGTACCCCACTCGGTGACAATATAATACAAGAGACCCTAAGAACGATCTAAATTAACACTCTATGACTATTGAAGCTGTTGCCTTTAAATGAAATCAAGTTAATTAAACTGAACATGATTTGTTTAAATCAATACAACTTCATTAGAAGAATTATGATTATTAGAAGGGTGAAGGTGCCTACAATTTGTCATTCAAGATGGTTTTTTGTCTCAGCAAATTCATCTTTGCAATCCAAATGATTTGCTAAAGAGTGTTTATTGCCTGCGAAATGCATGCCAATGATCCGCAAGTTGATATAAAGATATTATGGTTTACACATGATAGAATTTTTTTTGACCAAACTTACAAGCATGGCTTGATTGTAAAACTTGTAAATTAGAATAATGTTTGCCAATGCCCCATATTCCACTGGAAGACTAGAAAGTTTTAATTTTTTTTATTAGCTTTAATATGAGCCATGACAGTTATGATTGTTGATTGAAATTGAATATATTTAATAAAATCATACGTTTCATTCATTGAACCAAAATGCATACTAACATATAACCAAATATTTATCAGTGTTAGGCTATATATACATCCAAGTCTAGTGTCTCAGAGATATGGCATTATCATAAACCAGTTTATGGTCTAATTTATTTTATTCTATTTTAATGTTAAACTTTATTGTTTTTGTTTACTATTTCTAGTAAACTTGTCTATTTGCCCTGGATATAAGATGATATTATTTAAGTCTGAAAGAGTTTCCCTTCTCACTGTTTTCAATCATCCAAGAAATAGTATAAAATTTATATTTTGAAGATTATCCTCTCAACTGAGATTGCCGATTGAAGCACGCAATCCCATGATATTAACAGAGGTTGGTTCAGTTCGCACAACACATTCTAATGTAGATCAATTTGATAAATGAAACTCAAGAAACTAGATAAATAAATTACCTCCAAGACTATCCGGCCTTTCTTATCATAAGCAAATCTACAATGCATTGAGTTTGCAGTAGCATCTTTAGCATCCATATGATCAGCATCAAATAAGTATATATGACTGCAACTTTCAGGATAGCACATTGAGTCTGGGCAGTTGCAACCCAGTTGTAAATCCTGCACAAATATACTTGGAAGCCAATCATTCACTATAATGTCAGCATTACTTAGATTAAGAAATTATTCCTATAGAAAGAAGGTATAGTTTTTGCCGCAACTTGCATTTCAATCAAAATGTATGAACTCAGCAAGTACCTTTGCCTCCAGAGAAAGATATGATCCTATCAACTGTTTAGTTATATATGTAAATTCTTTCCAAGGCATATGAAGTCGAGGTTCTTGATCATACGTCCCTTCGTGAGATGCTATAAGGAAAGAATCCTTCAAATACTCATCAACAACACAAGTAATGGGAACTGCTTCTTTGCCAAAACTCACATCTTCACACAAAATAATGCCTTTCTGCACAGATTTGAAGTTAAAATGTTCTGGGTTGAGTATACAGTGGCTTTCATCCATCTCCCAATTTGCATTGCTGCAAGAATCTTCCATGTATGCAGGAGTTTGTGCAAGTATGGGTTTGGAAGCAAGTAGAGGAGCTAAAGAATCTGTCTTTTGTAAAGTCTTGCATCCTTTAGGGCAGATGAATCCATCTAGATGCCAACCTACTTGGATATTCTGCTCGCTGCAAAGCTTTAACGCCTTCAAGTAAACATTCTCTGGCAGGAACCCATACTTAACCTCCAATGCATAATGAAAATTAGTTCTGCAACACGCAGAACTTGCAACAGAAAGTAGCTCAGCGCTACTTGGCCGAGGCTTTGTTTTCTGGATCTTAGATATAAAGGTTTCTGCAACTCCTGAGCAATGGATATCCAGTAGCATCCCAAGACCCAATGACTCAGGTGAATGAGTATTTTGTTCTTGGACGACGTGTAAGGAATGAGAAGGCTTGCTATGCTTTGGCATGCCAAAACTAATAAGGCCTTTGTATCTCTTTGATGCTTCAAAGTTTTTCTTAAATCTTGGATAGAAATTCCTATTACGCTTCAGATGGTGATTTCCTCTCTGTTGAGGAAATTGCATAGTAGAATTTCGGTTCATATGGGCAACTTGGTGGTGCCGACCAAGATCAGGTAGTAGATCAAATCTTAAACCACAAGACTTACAGGTGAATTTTTGGGAACCCTCATGGTTTTCAGTGTCATTGTGACTACTACTGACTATATTGTTTATCTCTATTTTTGGCTGAAGATATTCATCCAGGGGTCGTAGATTAAGGTTTGGTAATCTAAAATCCATTGAATGGCATGACAATATGTGTTGCCATAAGTGATCAGAACTGGCAAAGTGATTATTGCAAGACATGCATCTGAAGATTATCGAGTTTTCAAGGAATTGCATTCCATGTCTCTCTTTTACATGTGTTTCCACAACTTTTCTGTTGGTAAATGAAGTCATGCAAACAGCACAAGCATATCCTCTAAAAAGCCATCGAGCCTCCTTTTTATGCACTTGAGTCCAGTGTATACCAAGAGTATGGTCATCAGCAAAGGCCTCAGCACAAATTTTACACTTAATACTACTTATTTCATAGTTTTTATCATTATTTACTGTGGGCATGGGTATTTTGTCTTCCCAGGATGATTTTTCCCTGTCTTTATCCATGTTGAAACCCCAAATATTTGAAAGTTTATCTCTTTCACTTGCCACCAACTTCAATAAGAAATCTCCCGTTGGTGGATCTTTCATGGCTTCAGATAATATCCATGATAATGTGTCACCTCTTGATACTGGCCTTTGACATGACAGACTAATTTTCATGAATCCATAGAGAAGTTCACATGCTTGGTGTAAACACAACTTTTCCCTCCTTGAGCTGCACTGATTCAGGAGATTCAAAAAAATGTCTTTTGATACTAGTCGACTTCTACCATTTCTTGCACGTTTAAGAAATTTTGGAAGGTGGTTATTGCAGTATAACGTGTGCCTCGTGGCATACTCTAGACATTGATCATCATTATTTTGATGTTGGCTTCCTATGCAGCGTGGTAAATCTGACCGAGTACTTAGAGGAGCAGGTAATGCATTGTAAAGCTCAGATGTTTTCATCAAGCAATCTCTTTCATCTGAGGTTATGCCAACCACAACTGGAATTAACTTCTCATGTGTTGCCTGAATTTCTCTTGGTGATGTAAGCTCATTGTGAACCATGTTTGAGCTAGAAGAACTTTCCAAGACCAGATTGTCATTGCTACCTCCCCTGAGAGTGTGCCCCAAGAGATGACTCTTGCTATGCATTGATCCATGACTTCCTAGAAGCTGATGTTTCTTACAAAATGTGGATCCTTGTCGAGCATGATGCTTACAGTTCCTGCCATGAGTAGTTGTGCCCTTGCACATGGAGGTTTCAAGAGGAATTGTTTGCGCCTCCTGAGAAAGCTTTTCTGGATTTCGAACATTCAGGTGGGCACAACAGTAAATATGACCATCACTTGCCCATCTTCCACATTGTCGTCCTTTAGATAGGACAAAAGCTTGGCATTGTCGATATTTTTCTTTAGATGCTAATTCATTTTGAGTGTACAGCAAGACTCCGTTTTCTCTTAATGTTTTTGGAAAAATATCCACTTGTGATGACTGAATTAGCTTTACATCGCTACCTTCATCTACAAACCCATTGCATGTCTTGGCCAAGGATTGAGATTCCGATGACCCAGCCACCATATGTAGTTCTTCAACCTTATGTGAACATGGAGGCTGAGATTTTACAGATTCTTGGTAACTTTTGAAATCAACTTTTATAACATTGTTCTGAGAGAGTGTGGGAGTAGCACAAATTTCTGCTTTGCAAATTTCAAGTTTCGAGTGCTTCCCACTAGCATCATTTCCCACAACCAAAGAACCACTCACATTGTTTGGACCTGTGTTTCCATAAACACGAGTCGATGGAGAGGAAAAGAACAATTTCATGGCATCTTGTCTCCAAGTTTTCCATTCAGGACCTAACTCAGGCTGCGTTGGTGCATTCCACAGCTCATTAATTTTCACCCAGACTATTGAATCCATCAACTCCTGGTTCATGCAAAGAAGTGGATCATCCAGAAGAATTGAAATTAGTTAATTGAATATGTAAGCAAAAATTGTAATGTAAAAATTGGTAGCAAAGACAACCAGACATGTCACAAGGTCATAGATTTTTAAAAGGATTTACATGCATGAACTAAAAAAATTAATCCAAGGTGCACAGTGCTTACACCAAAATTGATCTAAGATCGCAAGAATTAGTATTACAGAGTTTTATTCTCATTATCAAACAATAGGCATCCTTATGTAAACCAGCCTACCCTCACATGGTTAATAACAACTTTTCAGGTAAAATGAGAAAAAAAAACAACTTATCTAATAAGAACATATTTAAGCTCATTAGGATCAATTTACCTGAAAGTGCTCTGACTAATTTAATTTGCTGAAAAGAAGTAATTACCATAAAGAACTTGATAATTGTAGCTTCTCCCAATTAGCGCTATTTTCCAAATTCTAATATATACTACTTTCAGATACCAAAGAGGAAATTGAACTAAAAATATAATAGCTTGAAATGTCCATTGGCTATTGGTCAACATAATATCATTTTGGCACCATCAACTAATACCCATATAGCGTTGACATAGGTAAATGTCATTATCTTTCCAAACCAACACAATTTTGATGGTAAAAACTGAGACAGCTTGTTTCGACCAACACCAGTTGAGACATGAAGATTCTATTTCCATGACTCATCCTTTGATTTCATTTATTGGTCATAAGGAGATGAATCACTTAAAAAATAGAACAGAGGAAGAGGAGAAGCATTGACCAGAGTATTATTAGCAACAAAAAAGAGTGACACTAGAAGAAAAAATCAAGTGCTAAATGGGATAGAGCGACAAAAATATTGAAAATTTAAGCTAAGGTCATGGCAAGATGAGTCATTTATCGTCACAATAGATGTCAAGTGAAAGTTCAATGATGTATACTCTCGAAATAAGTTACTTATCAAGTTTTTGGTTCATGATCGAGGCCAATAAAGAAGCCCCCATCTTTCTTGTCAAGGGATCTTCACTTCAGATAAAATTTATCTTCTTTGTACCTTTTGGCTTTCTTAGTGTAATATCAACCAATCTCCTATGTTTTAAATATTATATTAGGTTTTCTACAAAACTAAAATTATCCTAGAGTTAAATAAACCACATTACCTCTTTTTATTGAAACATTTCTAGAATAAAAATAAATTAAAAAAGAAGTGTTGATGATGTCCTTAATATTGAAAGCAACGTAACCAATAATATTTAATAAAAATAATCAAATAACATTAAATATAAGAATATTCAAAAAAAGATATATTAAAATCAGAGACAAGTGTATCAATATGCAAAGTATTTTTAACAAAATGTTTAAATATATACCTTTTAAGAATGTAGAAATATAATCGATCTAAAGTCATCTAAAAATTTAACACTGGTTGATGAGGATAGCAACCATCAAGTTTTCTAACTTCATTAATATTGTTGTTTGACAAACTTGTTAGTTGGACACCAATGTTCAAAATCTCCATGCACTCAAGACCAATAAGTAACCCCTAAAGAATATAGTCACATATTTTGCTTAAGCACAATAAAAGAACAGCAATATTCCAATACACTACCATGTTATATCTAGTGTATCAACAGCAAGCATTTTAATAGTGATCCAACCCAAATTCACTGCCTCTCTTCATAAAATCATGAATACTAGAACATATATTAATATAACTTAACAGAATAAGATGACAAATCTAGCTGGATAAAGTAAGCCAGCAATAGATTGCAATTATCCATAGGATGGATCTATAACTGCTTATTCAATTCTTAAAATTCAAACTTCATTTTTTTTCATACCTCTATGAGTGTTTCAATAGAGCCAGCACTTTGTGCATTCTGACATTTATCTTTCCAGGGTGACAAATTATTCAGAAGCCAAGTATTATCTATATAACAAGGGAGAATCATCTGCAAGAGAACAACAAGCAAAACAAAGATATATCAGAATCCAACCATCTTAATCTATTAAGCTTTATAGGCAAGTCAATTCGCTACTGTTAAATTGCCAATTAGAGGCTGAATGAGGTCAACAAAAGGAAAATTTGATTCAACAATAAGAAACCAATAAAAAATGCCAATAGTAGATGAGGTTGTACCAAGCAAGATTTTGAAATGCATATTATTGTAAATTATCCTTAATAAAAAATAATCAATAAAATTGAGTAATTGCCAATTTAAATATTCATCAGTTAATAAATATAAACAAAAATCAGTTTACCCACAAGCAATCAGCATTTAAGTTTCTAAAAGTTAACTAATGAATAAAACATTTAATGAATATCCAAAAAAATTTAAAATATAAAGGTAATTAAGTGACTGAGTGGAATCATCATTGATTTCATCATATTCCTCATTTGCTATAGTGGGGAGATAGACATATCACAGACAGGTGGCGTAGGTGCCCAGCTATTGATAGCTCACCAACCAATAAATTGGCTATAGTTGGTGAGCCTAAAGCAAAAAAAAATTACGTTGCATATGCTCTGTAATCTCTTGCCAGCACATTTGGTTCACCTACATATTGACAGATTATATAACCACATAATCGCAGTTTGTATGGTGTAAGAATGTGGAGAACTGTTGCATTCATGGACCACCATGTAGAACAACCAAGTACACAATAAGAATTATAGAAAAAAAAATCAAGATTTTGGTCTTGTTTGGGCCCTACCTTCTTTTAGTGAATCCATATATGCAGAACTCAAAAAATAGATGAAACAAAAGATATTTTCTACTAAAAGTAAAAGTTTCAAAAGCATGGGTAACAAAAAAATTACCAGTTTTAAAATGAATAAACTTTAAAAAGTAAAGTGATTTATTTATTTGAATTCAAGATGGTGAAAGTATATCAACCAAATGAAAATGCAAAATATTCAAAAGGTATAAAAGATTATACTTGAATCTACCATGCAAATTCAATCTAAAAATTGGACAAAATAAAATGTAAGATCTTGAGAAATACCAAAAGAAAAGAAGAAAATAGTTTCAGGCAATGATGATAAAACATCAAAATTAAAGAAAGTTATTCACTTATTTGGCAGATATTCAAAAGAATAAATCCTCAACTGATACACAAATCAAATTATTTTATGAAATCTTTCATTAGTTAAGCAATATCATTCAATTGTTAGAAAATAATCACAAAAAGAATAAAGCAGAAAGGAATGACACATGTTAATCTTGCCATCATAAATTCAATGTCAATAGAATCATACCAAAATAAGCACAACCAGTTTCTATCATAGTTATGATCAGTTTGCCATTATATTGCAGTTCCTGATTTAGCTCTGCACAGATGGTTATGGGCCCATCGTGTGGGGGTGCTCGGGGTCAGCGTATGACTTTTTGCCGCATCATTGCAAATGATTTTAATTTTTTTTAAATACCATAGTCATATTTGTAAGTCAATTTAAATGAAGTAACCATGACTATTTGATGTGAAACATGTCATGTCTCAATCCATGATTTTGCAACAAGAAAAAAATAAATGTGAGTGAGTAAAATAATAGCTTTTATCATCCATACCTATCTCAAAGAATAGACATAAGCCTCTAATATACTTAAGAAAAATAGGACAAATTCACACTTGATTTAGAAAATAAAGTTAAAAGAATTATTATATGAATATTTGACCTATCTAATTTGATTTGAAATGATTTATATTATGTAATATAGATTATTTTGTTATAAGAATTGTCTTGAAGGATTTGATAAGGACTCAGATCATATGCACACAAGTAAATAATTTTCATTGTTGTACTCTCTTAGCCTATGATGTGCTGATACATGTTCATATAATTTTCATTATTTAAGTGTAATTTTCTCCTGTCATCTGCATACAAATAAAATCTCCTTTGTTGTGCAAAACCCTAAAAACTGACACTACGAAACATGCAGAGAATTTTATACCAAGTAGGTCTCCAAGATATGACTAGTCATTATTTCTCTGATCCAAATTTCACTAACCCAACCATTTGCTGCCACACCCAACTTAACAAAAAAAAAAATTCAATGAAGTAGAATCGTCAATATCAGACCCATCCCTGGTCAACAAGTTTAAAAACTGTACAAACTAGCTTACAGAATCTTAAAAAGAATCTTTTTTACAGTTGATAATGGTAGGGATGTAATATCAGACCCATCCATATTTAGTCATGTAATATGCATACTCATTTAATAATGGTAGGGATAAAATTCTTGACATGATTAAGTACTGTTGATGCCTGTGGCATGTTTTGCAATTGGTTATCGATACATTAAATTATGGTAGGGATCAAAAATAGACAAGCCTATCCAAAAAAAAACAAAGAATGTACAAATTAAGCTAAATTTTAAAATGGATACTGAGAGCAGAAACTTACAGTTTGGAGCATCAAAAGCATTCTTCCAAAATCAGGATAATCTCTACATTGAGAAACTTCACTAGCAAATTCTTTCCAGAAGGCAGCATTCCGGACATTCTCAATCACAGCCTGGAGAAAGTAGAAAATATACAAAAAAAAAATGTACCATTACGATAAAATAATGCAATGGCACATTTATAATATTGCAATAATATCACCTCTATGTGCAGATGATCACTAATATTTAGCATTGTTACAGCAAGCTTTTGCATGACATGTCGACGCAGAATAGTCAAATCCTTCACCAGCTTTCTCCATTTCCGATGGGTACCACGGACGAGTGGTTCTGGTAATTCATCAATGGAACAAACAAGTTGCATATCTGTCCATGAATATGTCCTGCTACGAGGAAAAAAGATTGGAATGTATCTCTTTCGCTCATGTGTAGGCTTTGCTCTTATGGCTGAAAGTGGACAATCAGCCTGAGGACACTGAATTCCTGTTTGCCACTTACCTCTCCACTGTTTCAAGAGATAATATGATTACTCAAACACAAGTAAAAGAAAATATTTCTATGCAAAAATTATGAAAGATGTTTGAATATTAATAATACGGAACCATTAAGTTTAGAAAGGCAAGCACAGCATTGTATTCGCTATATGTTTAATAGCTAATACATATGCTTTTTTAGAAACACTAGATATTGCCAAAAAGTATATTGTGATAACTTTATTATATATAGCTAGATCCATGAGGGGGAGCCGAACAAGTTTGTACACATCAGAATACACAGACATAGGAGATAGAAAAACACAATATGTTGCATCACTTACAATTTATTCAGAAGAAGCAAAAGGTCAAGAACTAGTTATTATAAGTGTTAGTATTAGCCCTTCGATCCAATTATGAGATGATTGACAAGGAAAATTTTGTATCATATTTTATTAATAAAAGACAAAGTTTATGGTTATTATATTTACTTCAGAACTGTGCCCGATAAGTATGACAATGTCCTAGTGTAGTCAGTTCTAGTTTACAACATATCAATTGATTGAATTGACAGTGGAATGTTGTAGATATATATAGAATACTACTCTTAATTATTCTTAATCAAACATTAATATATAAAAGCAATATTAATGCGTTGAGACTAGCATATAGGTCAATTGAAAACTTAATCTCACAAGTCATGGATATAAGATATCAACTTGACACATGGGTATATATTAGAGAATATATACTGAATTGACCCGTCATGGGAATGTTTCATAGATCGTTATATGAGTGTCATAAACATTCTTATAATGACTATTGGTATGAATAGTTCTTAAACCTAAAGTAACTACGGTTCCTTACGTCACCTATAATAAGGTGGACTATAAAGTCGATTACTGGGTATGCAATAAGTTATGCGAAGGGATGTAAATGATGTAGATGAGATTTATCCCTTCCATATGACAGAAGCGATATCGGTGGACCCCTTGATTGAGTAGGACTACTAAAATGCATGATTATGCTCAAATTAGACAATATAAGATATTGAGCTCATTTGGTTAAGTGAGTTTACTTGGAGATCAAGAAACACAAATATTGATAAGAGGATGACACGATTTATGCCTCATTGATCAATCTAGATATCAAGAATAGAAGGAGCAAGTCATACAAGATAATAAACACATAAAGGTTAGGTCGGATCTCGACATTCTCGTCACTTGGGTAGCAATGATGCATTACTAGATGTCACTCATTGCTCATGTATCTAAAATGTTGATTTAGATATATTTCCAACGTCACGAGAACCTATTAGGTCACACATAACGAACGTGTTAATTTAGAGATGAATTTATTTTAGTTTGACTAAAATACTATGGACCTTAAGATTAATGAGTTAATCTAGAGTGTTGGTATCATCTTTATAATAATTGACACTAGTGCTAGTGGAAGATTGTTAGTATTAGCCCTATGAGCTAATTATGAGATGATTAGACTTATTAGGTTAATTGATGAATCCAACCATTGGATTGAGTAAAATTTAGATTTAGCTCATTGAATTAAACCAAAATGGATTCAAATTAGACTCATTGGATTAATGGGTTAGACTCATTGCCTTATTGGGTTAATGGATTATTGGATTATTAATTAATCCAATATGTTAACATCCAATCCATTAAGAGAAGGTTAATGATGATTAATAAAAATTAATTCATCATTAATAGAAGAAGACCAAGAGATAAAACTCCTTGGTATCCATTAGATGAATATAAAAAGGCTTTTTGTTTTCATTGTGAGTTAGACTT
>JBAMIB010436694.1:0-17784 GCA_037177415.1 Kaempferia rotunda | reverse complement strand
CCTCCTTTGCCAATATCACACTTAGAATTTTTTTATTGTACTTGTATCCTGCACATTCACAAGCATACATCAAAAATAATAATAACCTAACTTAAACATTTACCCAAACATCAAAACCTAGGGTGCCTAGATTGCTCCAACAGTTCCTTCCACTCGTATTCTTCGATTCTGCTGAGTAGGTGGAATTCAACTCGTCTGTTCGCCATGAAGTCTGCTTGCTCCTTCTTAGTCCACTGAAATTCTTCTTTTAGCACTCCTTGCAGGTCCTTGGAGCTACTAAATCATATTTTATTATTAAAATAATTTCAAAATCATTCTTAAAAAAAACCTCCATTTGGTTTGTTCACAAAGGTAATTCACTCTTGAACTTTGGCGGGTAAATGTTATGTCCGACCATCTCTTCAATGCTTCGGTTAGCGGTTAGTCCTTCTGAAGCGAGCCTTGCTCTAATACCACTTGTTGGACCGTGTAGGGCCAGTGAACGGAGGTCGTTAATCTATAATTTAAAATAATAGCTTTCTCGAACACAATTATACTTAGCCAAACACAATAATTAAAATAAACTAAACAGAAAATAAAGTACAAGATAGATGTGGAACTTTTACTTGGATCACGATAAGTGGATAGCTACTCCAAGGTGGTTGAAGCTCTACACAATTAAACTTCTTCGTCGGAGGTAGAGAAGTCTCGTACAAGTAGTTGAAGATCGAAAACTTTGAAAGCTCGAATACAAAGAAGTTATAGTGTTTAGAATTGTGTGAAATAGAAGAATCATAGCTCTATTTATACCTCTGTCAAATTCTATCTCCAGGCCTTTCTGGCCACCCGGACCTGGTTCGAGCGCCCCCACGTAGGCACCCAACAGATAGGTGTTCAACGGTTTGTTGCGCTGACTAGATAAGAAATTATTCATCTCTGGGCGCCCAGAAGTCGATGATTTGGCATCTACACAACAGGTCTACGCTGTGGACCACCTAGTCGCCCTGGGGAACATCAATTTCATGAAATTGATGAAATAGTCAATTTCATGTTGACTTTCCCCCGGGTTGTTCCCGATCGTGCACCTCCGGTCGCCTGGGTGATGTCGGACATCTAGAGTAGAGCTCACCTGAACTCATGTTCCGTCCTTCTCCTCGAGCGAACTTCCTCTCGACTTCTCATCCCTCAGAACGTCGCGCATGTCCTTCTCGTCTGTCGGTGTACTCTTCTGCAGTTCTACGTCCCTCGGATGCGCAAAGTCTGTCGACTCTCTCCCGCGCCATCCTTCTCGTCCGCTGCATCTTTCTCTCAACTTCTTGTGTTCCTAAGCTCCTGCACACTTAGACACATAGCACAACACATGACCTAACCTAACTTGGTTGGTCGCATCAAAACCGACCTCGAGACCAACAGGTTCGACTGTGTTTTGTGCATCGCCAACCACAGGCATGTTGTCGACCATCCAACGTCGTCGCCTGTGCTCTCCGGTCATAGACGACATTCCCCAACCACAACAACAATTCTGGCAATGACAATTCATTCGACATTAAACAAAGATATCATTCATGCTTTTACTATATATGTTAATCTACACTCTGATACCATTGATGCATATGTATATCATGGAATTCAACAACAAATGTAAACACTTACATCGATCGATGACAACCTACAAGTCTTTAGCTTTGTCCTTACCATTGGAATAGAAATTCACAGACGAATCGAAGAACTCTTTCAGATTTTCACGAACCAAATCCCTGAATGAATCTTACTGTTTTTCGTTTGTTTTGCTTCCTCTATTCTTCTTATATGTAACTTGGGTGTTGTAATTAGCAATAATTCTCTTAAGTTACTGTCATAGCAATAGCTCTTTGGAGGCGGAGCTCGACGAGCGTCGTCTAAGGCACAGTAACGTCAATAGGCTAAACCACTGAAATTGTATACTAATGTTCACGTGGAATCATAGTTCCAACTAACACAGTTCTAAAGCATTAAAAATTATATAAAACAAAATCTGTAAACTGTAAAAACTTACTGTGATCTCCCGTAGTAGATCTTGATCTTCATGTACAATACGAGACTGCAACTCGTGATCTTCAGATTTGCTGTCGGAAGATCTATCACAGAAAAAATCGAATAACCCTTCATGATTTCCACAAACCAAATCTCAAGTCTTCTCTTGTGTTCTTTCTTCTCTCATATGATGAACCCTCTTCTATGATTTCCCTGGGCAGACTTATATAGGAGAAGGTAAACTTCTCACCTTCCTCCATAATGTAAGCTCTAATCGCACATAATGGATGGAAATGGAAGAGGAAGAGAGTATCAATCAATACCCATTCTTCCATGGCAGTCAATGCATACATTCTACATCTCCCACTCGCTGAAGACAATCTATAAAGCGCATCTAGTTACAAAGACCGTGTGTGTGTATATATATATATATATCAACATCTCCTCAGTCTGTCAGATGCAATCTTTGGTTGTGTTACCCTATTTGTTCATCATCATCTACATTGTCTGTGTTTCATGTTTATAGGTGCATAAAAAACTCCTCAAATATGAAGTGATTCGTAATGGAATTTGAAACTTAGGAATTCTTCACCCAGATCCATTTACACAGAGGCGACTAGACAATATAATTGGAATGTTCAACCTCAGTCATAAGATTCACAACTCCCTTAATTATTAAAGTTAGTTCATCTAGCTACCTGAGTTTACTATTTATTTGTTTTTTAGTTATATAATTAAGATATCTAACTTTTTTAAACCAAAATTAATATAACTGTTTGTTTGACATGGGTTCTGAACATAATGATGTAAGCCATTATTTCAGCATCTATTCTATTCTCTGTTATTTCCTAAAATTTAAATTAATTTTTTTTAATACCATCATATAATTATTTTTGATAATCTAGAGGTTATTTCATTCAACTAATTTGAAGGTTATATGATTTTTTTTAAAAAATAAAATTTATACAGTTGTATTTTGAAGTCAAACTTTTAAAATATTAGACCATTCAAAATTATATTATATTTTTCTTTCGAGAACAATTGTACTTGATTATTTGACTTCATTTCTATATTTTTTTTTCAGTGAATTTCTTGATATTTCATAAAAATATGAACAAATATACTGTAGGAACCCCTAAAATATGTATTTTTATTAATTTAAAAAATTAATACGATAATAAAAAGAACAGTGGGAGATCCGATGAGGCCTGAGAGGGATTGATGGGACGCGAGGCCTCATAATAGAGCATACCAGCACCACTCCTTCCCCGACCCTACCTCGGGCCCACTTGAATCCGACGTGGGGCCCAGGTAAAAACTAATGGCTGGGAGGGCCGCGGCCACGTGACCGCAGGTGAAGCCCCCAGGGAGAGCCACGTAATGTGGAGAGTCGCTGTCGTCATCCCAACTGCATGGCGACCGTAGAAGGGCTGGTCCCTGTTCCACCTCCCACATTGATTTTTTCGAGAAATATCTTTTTTTTTAAAAAAAAAAAAGTTGAAAATTAATTAGAGACTTTTCAACAATGACTAACCTTGTCAAAACCTATAAATTCAAGTATTATTTTCAATTATTTATTTATATTTAAAATTATAATTTTTAAATACCGTCATTGACTTTTCCACAACTTTAACAGAATTTTATTTACAAAGAAAAAAATATAAGGAAGACAATAATTTCAAGGTAAAATAAAAAATGGTTGAGTGCAAGTAAAATAAACTAAATAAAATATTCTAAATTGTTGAGGTAAGTTGACTGACAATAATAAATGTAAATTGACTTAATAAAAAAGATAACTATGTAAGTCAACTAATTAGATGAGTTGATTAAATATAAAAAGATGAATAGACTAATAAGTTGGACAAATCACATAAAATAATTAGATTGAGTATTTATTATAATAATTCATTTACATTTTTTCCTACATGAATTACTATTTTAAAAAAAATTCTTTTAACCATATTTATGTTATTAGAATATAAAGCATCAAAAATTTAATTAAAAAAATTGCTTATATTAATCTATAATTAACAAATTACAAAAAAAAAAGAAATACTCATAAATAATTTATATAAAAAAAATAAATTTCAAATGCTTTAGACATCATCATCTATATTTTCTTTATAAAATACAAAATTGAAATGAAATCCACAACCTTCAAATTTTAATCTTTACTAAATTAAAATTCTAAAAATTGTTCCCACCATTAGTTTCTTATTGACTTGCACATTATCATCACTTCATGCTTCAGAGCTCAGAGACTTGCCCACAAACTAAACAATTTACAACCTTAGTGATCAAACGAGAAAGTAATTTAGATAAATGTTGAGTTTATAGTAAATTTCAAGTGCCGAATTGACTCATAATATACTTTCTAACTCGACTCAATTCAAACAGAGAGCTAACATAAATATGGAAAATGGAATTATGATTTGATCTATGGTAAAGTAACTCTTTGAACCCCACATTAACTTCATGCTTCAGATCTCAGAGACTTGCTGACAAACTAACAATTAACACTACTTGAAATATTTTTATGATGTTCAACTCGACTGACCTCAGTGATCAAATGAGAGAGGTGTAATCTAGATAAATGTTGAGAGTAAGTTTCAAACGGTGAGTCAACTAATATAGTTTCAATCCAACTCAATTCAAACAAAGAACTAACATAAATATCAGAAGTGCAATCCTTAGATGGAATTAAGATTTGATCTACAGTAAGTAATTGTATGAAGCTCACCACCTAATATCCATAATAATTACTTCTAATGATGATTCAACTCGATTGACTTTAGTAAATTCCAAACGGTGAGTTGGCTAAATATCAAAGGTGAACTCTACAGTGATGCAATTGTATGAACCCCACCAACTAAGATAAGATCCATGTAGTTACAGACAAGCAAGGAATAAAATAGACAGACGAATCAAATTATTTGAGAGGAGAGTGATGACCTGTACTGGACTCCTCCGTTGCCTTTATAGGGCAAAGGAAAAAGAGGTGACTTGAACCTGGACCTGATCCATTCCTTTCTGGAGCCGTAGTATTCCATCTGAGTCGAGTCCCCATCAGAGGTCATTTCAGTCTCATCTCATTGATGCCACTCAAGTAAGATGAGAGAGATAGAAAGAGGCAGCTGACCTTGTCTTCCTGCTCAAGCGTTTCGAGAGATCAAGAAATAAAGCATAAAAGCAAAACCTCATCATGAGAGCATACAGTAGGAGGTGGAGATGAGTGCCTCCTTCCATATTTGGTTACCATGAGTTGGAAATCAGAGGTTCGGAGTACTTTAATGGCTGCCATTCCTGGAGAAACATTGCAGATCTAGTCAGTACGGCAGCATGTGGAGGAAGAAACAAAGCAGGGGAAAATCTAAGGGATTAGTTGGAGATTGAAGTGAATCTGCTTTGTTTTTTTTTTTAATTTAGGTATTTAATTTATTTTTCAAATTGATTAATTTTAAAGATGTCCAATTTAATTTTATAAACATTTTCTATCTATCGACTATTCAAATAAATAAAAAAATACTCATGAACACTCATTCCTAGGGGTGAGCAAAAGTTCGGTTAAACCAAAATAACCGATTAAATCGACCGAAGTTTAAAGTTCGGTTCGGTTAATTCGGAAGTTCGATTTTTTTTAATAGAAATATAGGTTATATTGGTTTAATCGGTTCGATTTCGATTTTGGAAATTGAAATTCGGTTAAACCGATATTTTGAGTTAAACCGAACCAAATCATAACCAAATTAAATAGAACCGAACCAAATTGGAACCAAATCAAACCGAACCGAACTAAATCGAAACTAAACCAAACCGATATTATGGGTTGAGATGAACCAAACCACAACCAAACCAAACCGGAATCAAACTTAATCAAACCAAATCAAATCGAAATCAAACCAAACCCAAAAATTCGGTTATTTCGGTCGGAAACCGATTTAACCGATGTTTTTTCGGTTCGATTTTTTTGAAAAGTTCGGTCAGTTCGATTGGTTCAAAAAAAAATTCGGTCGGTTCGATTTTTGGGTTAATCGGTTCGGTCGATTCGGTTTAAACCGATTGCACACCCCTACTCATTCCAATGGTCAAATTAGAGGGAAAAATCATCAAAATCCCAATCTGCTCTACTTGATCATGGTTACAGGAGGGTAGCAGGGCCCACGGAGGTTGATGAGGATGGCAGAGCACTGATTGGAGGTCGATAGTGAGGCCTCATGGGACATGACAATGTCAATGTGTCCCTTTCTCTCTCTATCTCTCTGAGTGAATAAGAATTCAGTCAGTCTACGACTGTCCATACTGTAGTGGACTTCATGATGAACCGGCTGGAGAATGGGTTCGGTTCGGAAGAATTTTGCAGGATCAAATTATATATATATTTTTTAAAATGGTGATTGATCCTTCATCCGCTATCAATATTTTTTGATTTTGGATATCAAATTATATATTTTTTTGATTTTCGGTCAGTGAAAAATCTTTGTGAGACTGGATTAGTCACTTTAGGATATCTAATACCAATTAAAAAAACATTAAAGCTTTACTACGCTAAAATTAACTAATCTTTAAGGGGTGTTTGATTTCTTACTAAAAGTCAGATTAACAATAATTGCTCCCCAACCAAATCAGAATTAGTCTAGTCTTAAAATATCAAATAATTGTCTTATAATCCAAATTTAATTATGTAGTTTAACTAGTTTTGCTTCCACATCTAATTCATGCAGCTAGAAGAAAAAGAAAAACTGTGTCTTCTTCAAAAACGAAGAAGAAAAATAACAATCAAGTGTAGGTTTAGGCTTTATGTTGAATCTAGGGTATTCAGTAATTCCTAGAATATCTAGGTCCACCACTACGTTGCAATCAATGAGGAAACAGTAGGCCTAATCTTCATTTCTAGAATTTTTATTGCTACACAATTTCATGGTCTAAGGCATCAGGATAAGAATTGGGAGTCGGTACCTTGAGTATTCGCGGTGTGTTGCCAGAAAGCAAGACAAGACGTGGATAATCAAGTAAAGAGGAAAAAGAGAGAGCAAAAAGAGATCAATTACCTGGCTTTGTGCCCTTGTGCCCTGCTCTGCCCTGCCAATTAATGGTGTTGGGATCAAGGTCCAGCTGCCGAGCAGTCAGGAGATATCACCATTTGGAAGAGTTTCTTCAGGAATTTCAAGTACTGGAGTTCCCTTCAGCCATTTAGCACGGTCGAAGCTTTATTATTATTATTATTATTATTCTCCTCTGGAGGCTTAACTTGTCTGCTGATTTTCCTCCTCTGGGTAATTTTTTGTGCTTTTTCTGGTCCATTTTCTGTTGTTTTTGGAGAAAGTTTGGATCTTTCTTCTGTTCTAGTAGGAAAAATTAAATCTTTGGCTGAAATATCTTTGTGTTGACGCTGCAGGACACAGTGGATGCTTGTAAAGTGTGAGATCTAGAAGCTTAGCTGAAACATTGCATCTCTTTGAGGCAGAAAAATTAAGCTCCAATTCTATCATGAACTCCTTCCGCGGATGATGAGGCGAGGGCAAGAAAACACACAACCAAAGATGACTAATGGCTCATCGGATCTGTTCTCTATGTAAGTGTACATCTTACCCAAGTTAACCTGCTTCATGATTTGTTAAATTCTGTGCATGTTTGTCGTTGTGATCCATTGCATGCTCCGGTTTGAGATCTTACCTTATCTTTAATGGATTTGTGCCAAGACCTGATGATGAATTCACTGAGTTGGTATGGGAGAATGGCCAAATTTTGATGCAGAACCAGTCCAATAAAGGTAGGAAGAGCTCTTGTGTAAATAGTGGCTTCTCTGCCCGGTATGGTACAGTACAAGAAAAGGAGAGCAGGGAAAAAGTTGGTAGTGAGTATCCACCTTCAAGACATTCTGCCAACAATGGAGTGAATGCTCAAGATGATGATGTCGTGTCATGGATCAGTTATCCGATCGAGGAAATTTTGCCAAGTGAGACTCTTCAGAATGATTATTGCGCTGAGTTCTTGAATGAGTTCTCAGCATTTGATGTGAATCCTCTTTCAACACACAGGAGTAATGTTGCTGGAACTGGTCGAACTGCTGGGTTAGGGCAAGAAGCTAGAAGCTCAAACAATGTGGAACATGGCCATGTTGCTAAACTACCTGTTTGCAGTAGTTTGGGCTCGAGCAGAATCAGGGCCAGCCATCTGCAGCAATGTCAAGCTTCAGCTCTTAATTCAAAATCGACAGTAGTTGACATCAGAAGTAGTGACGATAATGTAGCTCTAGAACTGCAATGCCAGGATGTGATGGACAGAAAGTTTCAGAATCAGGAACTAGCAAGTTCCAAGAAGATGCAGCAACAAGGTGGTATGGGAACTCTGATGAACTTCTCACATTTTGTAAGACCTGCTGCACTTGCCAAGGTTGGCCTCCATAATTTTGCTGGACCGCAAAGCATTGAGAAGGCGTTAACTCCAAGCAGAAATCCTGCCACCTTGACACTTGTTGAGAGTACTAGAGGTAGTAAGGATGCTAACAAGGTATCAGGGCAATCAGGCTCAGGTCCACGCAGGTCGGAATTCGGATCAGCCATGAAGATTCTTCAAGGCAGCAATACCGAGAAGCACAATAAAATTGGCGCGGGAGATACTCTGAGGAACAATACCGAGAAGCACACTAAATTGCTAGATGATCTTCCAAGTTCGAGCTTTGCAGCCAGTGTGGCCTTGTGTAGGCATGACATCAGAAAAGATCCTGAAGCAGTCATACCATCTTCCTCTGTGTGTTCAGAGAATATCACTGGAGCTGCATCTAATGAACCAAACCATGGCGAGAAGAGAAAAGAATATGATGCAGAAGATTCTGATTACCACAGCAACAGCGAAGTAAGTCAGAGATAACAGCACAAGTGTTGCCAAATATCAGGTTGTATCAGATTTCACTTCTAAATTGTTTTGAGGCAAATACATGTAGGATCTCCAAGATGAGTCCGTCAATATAAGAAAACCGCCAAGTGGACGTGATGCAAGAACAAAGAGAAATCGGACTGCGGAAGTTCATAACTTGTCAGAAAAAGTGAGTACACGAACATAATTTGTCACAGTTGTTCTAAAAATTTCCATTATAAACAGATAACCTAGCCGAGTTGCTTTCTATTCCTTTAATTGGGTTAGGCACAGACTGAATGCATACACTTTCTATATGCAGCGGAGAAGGAACAGGATTAACGAGAAAATGCGTGCACTGCAAGAGCTTATACCTAACTGTAACAAGGTAATCTATAGTTTAATTCTTTGCGGTAAGCAATATCATCAGTTTCTACTGTTGAGTTAAATGAAAATGTCAATAGTATTATAGATCTACTTGTAATATTTAGTTAGATTAGCAATATAGATGGAAAGGGCAAACTATCGAGGAAAAATAATCTAATTAACCCCCATAACCTTGCATCAAAGCCTCCCTTTTTGTGGAACAATGTTGGGTCCCCTATGGAGACACATACAAGCAAGTAGAAAGTGACAAGAAGGAAATAAAATTCCACCTCTTAATCTTAAATCTCCAAATGAGGGCCATTAAAGTATCTTTAAAATATCAAGAGCTCTCCTATCTAAGGTAGTGTTTGGTATACATGAATGGAATGACATCAGAATGGTCCATTCCTGTATGATTGTATTTCAATATTTAGATAAATAATTTGAGATGGAATGATGCATTTCAATAAATAATTCACTCTACTCGATCCATTTCATACTTTGGAAGAAAGAAACTTTCATTCCACTTCATCAAATATAATACATTAACAAACTAACATTTCAAAGTTACAATTAAGATAAATTAAATAATTGAATTGGGTAGGCTAGTTAGGTCAATTAAATCAAGCAAGTCGGGCAGGCCAAGTGGGCCACACAGATATGGTTTAAAATCTCATTCCTTCCTAGGGTTTCAATCCCCGGCTAGTTAGGTCGGAAGAATTAGATAAAAAAGGGTTGAACATAGATTGAAGAATTACACTAGCTATACCATTTTAATATTATAGCCAAAGAAAGGGGCAATGAAGCTGGGACATAATCTCATAGAGCCAATGAAGCTCTACTTCGGCAACCATAATGCTATATAAATAAACTCTAATTTGGGTTACATGAAAGAACAAAGGACATTGCGATCAATTGCCATTCCATCAAAGAGAAAGTCCATTTCAGTGAGTTGATCAACTCGTTTATCAATTCTAATGACCAACTAAGGGACTTGTTAATCAAATCTTTAAGTGGATATAGAATTCAATGTATCTATAACAAACTGATTTTTGATAATATATTTAAATCACTTTGAGGAGTGGTGTTGACCTAAATGTAAGTGTATCAATAGTATCACAGGCATACTTATAATATTTATTTGAATTAATACCATACACAGGTAGAGGGGATTAGTGAGAAAAAATAACCTAATTTTATTCCAGTAAGAGTGTCATTGAGTAAAATAAGTAAAGCTTATTCAAGTGTATAATTTCTTGAAGGTGGACAAAGCTTCAATGCTTGAAGAGGCCATTGAGTATCTTAAAACACTTCAGATGCAAGTTCAGGTAAGAGCTTTATTAGATGAATTGTCAAGTTTGTTTTGCCACACTCAGCAATTCTGTCATATAAAACAGATCATGTCCATGGGAAGCAGGCTGTACATGCCACCCCCTATGATGTTTCCTCCAGCAATGCAGCACATGCGTGGACCAATGGCCGCTCATTTCCCTCCAATAGGTGTTGGAATGGGTTCAGGCATGGGATTAGCCCCAGGTTGTCCCATGATTCCAATTTCACATATGCATGCATCTCAATTTCTTTGCACTCCAAGTTCAGGGATACCTGGCTTGAATGGAGTACCAGGACCTGTAAATCCTTCGATATTTGGAATACAAGGTCAGGGATTTCCAGTTTTGATGCCCAGGCCACAGCAGTTTGGTACATCGGCAGGGTTTTCCTTGAATACAAATGCAGAGCCTGAGATACATACAGACAATGCTGTTGGAGTTGCTAGGGACCAGCAACGGCAGCAGAACTTAAATGTAGAACCAAGCACAAGTACAGATGAAACACATATGCAGGTATCCACCCAGATTCATGATTGTCGTGTGCACCTATTTATTTAATCCAGATATAACATGCTCGATAGATTTCATCTCAATTAGCATCACATTATTAGATTTCACAAAGCAATCATGCTTAATTCTTGTTTCCATATATCAACCATTTCCATTGGTTAATGGCAGTGACAAAACACCACTTGTCTATGTAAGTAGATAGATGGAGTATTCAGATTATGGTAGAAGAAGGTATGTCTTTGTAGATACTTTGAATACAAAACTTTGAGCAACTTACTCGCAATAAAAAGATAAATCTTATGTATTGATATTCCACAAGTGGTTAACAGGTTCCAGTCATTAATCATTGACAATGGACACTACTTGTGAATCTCACATGGGCACCCCATGGAAAAGATGGTGCATAAAATTTGCCAGACCTAGTTCTCGAACAAGGTTTAGCATTGCAGCTCTGGCAAATGTAGCTTGCTTGCTAGTGAAGCATCACCTATAATTATGCACCCAACCAAAGAAGTTTTCTTCTTTTGGGGGGATAATTTCTTATGTAATTGTCCAAGAGATGTGTTATCATTGCTGCCATCTAGTTTTCTTCCCTAGCAATATATGCTCGGTTATTTTTTGTTGTTGTATGCTTGTTTTTGTGGGTAAAAGATGAACTTGTTAGTTTATATGCCAAATGGATAATGTGATGAATTAAGGACTGCATACACAACCATAGGAAAACAGAAGGCTAACAGATGAGCATGTAAGTTTAATTATTTGCCAAACAAATATTTTGATGAACTAGAGAGTGCATACCTATTCACGGGGAAATCAAGAGATTGTACACGTTCCACCAGGCAAAGAGTCGGCGGTGGCCATGGATAGTTGCCGTTTGCACGTCGTGTGTCTAGGGTTCAATTATCAATCTTTAAGTGATCGAGGACAGTGAAAAAGAAACAAAAATGCTCTTCTTCAGCATTATGGTGTAGTTTGCCGGAGAGCTGCATTGATCGGAGATATCGGAGGCTACGGTCTACTCAAGAACAATCGATTGGGCAATCCATACGTTGGAATGTTGCGGATAAACTAAATTCAAAAGGAGGAGGTGGTACTCACAGATCACGAAGCGCAGAAGCGACGTCATCTTCTTGGATCTCTCTTCTGCTTGAATTGAAGATGGGCACGAAGCATCGGAATCCGTAACGATGGAAGATAAAAACGTACGACTTCGACCAATGGCGTCGTCCATTAGCGATCGAGGTCGGAGAGAGAGAGAGAGAGAGAGAGAGAGAGAGAGGGGAAAGGGCGAGGAGACTTGGAAGAAGACTCGCCACACAGGAGCTAGTGGACCTTCAGATAGGGATTGGGCCTTTAGGATTTTAGGCCCAAATTTCTATCGTATTCCCATTATACCCTTTTGTTTTTTCAATTTTTTTTTACTTTGATTTCAATTTAAATTTACCCTTTTCTTTTTTCCATTTTTTTTTTACTTTGATTTCAATTTAAATTCAAATATGAGTGGCCCCACATGGTCGGCCCCACGACCATATATGAGGAAGTAAATTGGGAAGCTATAGTTGACAAGTGTGAGAAAGGTTTTTTTCCTCGGTTTTGCCGGGATTCGAATCTCTGTCCTACAGTAGCAACTTTGTGCCACACTAACCAACTCAACCTTACCTCGGGAGCAAAAATATGAGGACATATAGTAGCAAAAGGTGGAATATGTCACCTAGCATTTCATACGGTCGGCCTCATGATCATTTGTGAGGAGATCAGTTGGGAAGCTATAATTTGTCAGTGTGGGGAAGAATTTTTTTTCTCTGCTTTGGAAAAAAAATATCTCTGATCAATAGGTAGCGGACCTGTTGGCGCTCAGGGTGGACCTCCATGTATATGTCCCTAATTTATCTTATCAATCGGTCAGAAATTTCGGTGAAGCGTTGTCTAGATTCGACATTACTGGCTTAGTTAATCAAAACTTTGAGGTGATATAGATAGATATATATTAAGGATACTAATATGAATACCATATTAACTCGAACCCAACTCGGACAACCTGAACCCAACTCGGACAACTCATTTAACATGATCCAAAATAACTCTTTTTTTTAATCAATTTTCTAAAAATTCTTCACTTTTATCTCAATACCATTACTATTATACTAATATTGATATTAATATACATAAAAACATCTTAATTTTTAAAATAAAATTTAATTTAACCCTAAAAAATCAACTAACCCCTAAATTTGAATCAACCCGAACCCTATCCAACCCGAAAATTTTTAACCCGAAACCCTCCAACCCAAATCCGATCCAAACCTGAAAACGTCCAACCCGAGCCTGATTTTTTTCGAATCGACTCGGGTTGAATAATCCGATCGGATTCATTTTTAACACCCCTATTCATAATTTTTTTCTCAAACGATTCTCCCTCTCATAACACTTTTCCTTTCCTTGTTGAGTCCTAAGTTTATATCACATGCTATAACTTTTTACATCTAACACTAAAGTTTTTGATATCATGTACTATATATAAACTAGGGTTCTTAAAAACTTATGAACTGCAATTTTTATTATTTGTTTCCATAAATCATGTACTATATAGAAAAAAATAATATGAAATTCATACATATAAAATTTGGTTTAAGCATTTGGCATACTGTTGGCTTTTAAACTAGTGTATAGTGTTGTTTGCTGAAATGGCTGGCATCCTTCTCAAGTGCTGCTGTTTATTGAAGTTTTGGGCAAAAGGGAGAGGTGAGGCTGGCCATGGAACCTGTAGAAATTAGCTCAGAGGGTCAGAATAATGGATATCGAACTACTCGATAATGCGAGCAGTGGTTAACTTACAGATATCGGCATAGCAAGGCTGCTTTGAAGCAGCATCTTCTTCGATAGGCGGCGGCGCTTGACCGTACACCATTTCGCAGCTCATATCCTCAAAATCTGCAGTTTTAAACCCGGCAATGTTATCTTTAACCATAATGTGTGCTTAGTAAAGTCTGATGACTATTCAAATTGGGTAGGATCAAGAAGCATAGCTCGGTTGAAGTTCGTTCAGTTCGGTCAGAGTGTAGGCAATGGCGGAGCTGCTTTTTTTCTATTTGAAAATTCAAAATGAAATTAACATAATCATCAGTTGGTCCCCCGAGCTACAGCCCGGGTAAGCTAATGCTTGGCTCCGCCATTGATCGGAGGGGATTGGATTGAAGTAGTCTAGGAAACAACCTGAGGTTGGATTTAGATGTAGACGACACTGAATGAGTCTTCACTTGGAAAGAATTGAATGTGACAAGTTAGGCTGAAGCCGGAAAGGGGTGAAGGCGACAAGTTTTCACTCGGCATTTTACTCCATCTATAGGCCTTAAAATGAGTAGTATAGTGGTGAAAAGAACACTGCAAGGCTAAGAAATAGGGCTTCACATCCCGAATTAAAGTACATGTTCATCGGTACTTAAGAAATAATCAAAGCGATCTTCGTGATCAAGTTCGCTACTTAACTAACAAACAATGGAAGGCCTTGAATCTTGTGGGTAATGAAATGTGAATATAGAAACAATACGATCAACCAAAGTGTTGTTCAAGTCAAGTTCAATAGATTGAGTGAGGTTTCACGTACTTGGGTTCATTGTCAAGGGGAGTCCAAAGTCATTGGTGAAGAAGTCTTGAGTAGGCAGCTTGCACATGTTGACACACATCCCGACGCATCCACTGTTCTCCAGGTACCTGAAAATGTGTAGCATAAATCGAGTAAAAATAAGAGAAACAAGTGTTTTGTTGAATGTAAATCCGAGCTTTATAAGGTTTTCTAGGTCCTTTGTGGACTGTCGTCAAATTGAGTCGGAATTTGATTCTAGCCATTGATGTCTATATCGACGGCGGGGAATGAAATCTTAGCAAGATCAGACGGTTGAAAAGGAGTCCAAAAAAAATCATGTAGAGAGGAATGCACACCTGCACTTTTTAATAAGCACTCCACTTCTTTGTTTCACTCCATTGACTTCCACTTCAATGACCTGAGACACAAGGAGCGATCGAAATAAGTAGAAGTAAGTGTAAATCTAAAGCAGACACTGAGAAATTTAACTCTTGTGACAATTCATAAGGAAATTCAGTGATCTTATTCGCGAATATTCTCTCCCTCTTTGAGAGTCCTCTTTGATAGCTATTGTGTCTCAGATAATATTTACAGAGCCATAGCAAAACTCTTGAAAAATTCTCCTATTTTACACAGAGAAGTTATTTTCTAATCCTTAAACATTAAAAGTGCAACCGAAACAACTGATAGCACGAGATGTAACACAGATTAACCTTGAGCAAGTAAAAAACTGGTACCTCAGATGGTCCAACTAACCAGTGAAAGAAAGGCACTGTTAAAGCAGCATTGAACTCTGCTGCCCATCTCGTTGGAGGAAACAATTTCCTGAACTGGAATCGAACAAATAGCCAATCAGTAAACCGTCTCTTAGCAGACCTTTCAGTTTTTTTTTTTTTTTCACAATTATCAGTAATTCTTGCTACAATTTCATAGTGAGCTAGGTTCATAAAATGGAATAAATAAGGAATGCAAATCATTCCTAAGAAACAAAATAGACAATAAAAATAAAAAATGAAATAAGCGTTCCTTGTTTTGCTCTATGAAATGAAATAGACATAGAACATTATTTTTATAGTTAGTTCTTAGGAATTTTACAAAGAATAGATAAGTAATAATTTTTAAGATGGCAAAGTATTTCTACTCAAACTCATCAAGTTCAAATGATCTTCCTGATTAGATAAACTGATCAACCCTACTTGACTGCCTAACCGGGCATTTTGATCTACCTCCAACTACCTTCAGCCCCCTGGCTGACTGATTAGTTCAATTTGCTTAGTTTACCTACTTGTTCAACCAACTTGGTCTGAAAAACTCATCTATCTTGATAGGTTATTCGACCTTACTAGTCAACCAATCTTACTAGCTCATTCGATTTCCTGAGCCAACTCGTTTGCTCGGACTTAGTCTGCCCCTCTTTAACCTGACCGATTCATCCAGCCATGCGAAGCCATTTGACCTTACCAATTCGCTTGATCACTCAATCTGACTAGCTCAATTGGCCAATTCTACCTACATATTGCCGAGAGTGTCTGACTTCTTATGAGTCATATACTATTCAATCATAGGATTTTCAAGTCCATGCTTATAGCTGTAACAAAAACAATGGATCAAAGTGGGGGTTGAATGAAGTGAGAATATCCATTTCGTGAATAATGAAATAAAAAATAAATAACTATTCTTAGAAGAAAATAAGAAATAACTCTCTCTAAACCACCACAATTGCAAGGAAATCATAATTCAAAGTTCATTTCTACAATCAAATATAGATAGTTATTTAGAATTCATGAAAAATGAAATAATTATCTTTATCAATCAAGTACACTATAAAAACATACTAAATTCTAGACAAATGAGATGCCAGTGAAAGAAACACATAAATAAACAAATACTATGCAAAGAGATATATTTGGAACCTGTGCTGGAGCACCAGGAGGGAGCATGGATAGAAGAACCTCCCTCACAACCTCCAGCTGCTGCTTCCTCGACCTCCCCATCATCACTCTCTTGGAAACATCTACAAAACTCTCATAATCCATATCCCAGAATGCACGCTGTTTCTTCTCCGCTCCGTCGGACGCAAATTTCTCCATCTTCCGAGCAAACAACGACATGAAGAGTTTCTCAAACAGCCCGTCGTTGTATTGTGTCTTCTGGCCCATTGGTGCTGGAACACCAGTTGGCCCTATAACCCCTGCACATCGAATGCAATAGTTACGCGCACCACTGCCGTGCCATTTTGCAATCGGAAGCTTTGTTGTTGGCAAACACAGAAGGTCCATCGCACTCGGGCAGAAACCTAGTTATGTATCAATTATGATGCAGTGATTACAGAGGCAAAAAGTTGTAGTACCATGAAATGAGTAATGTTTGTATAGATGTTTCATGAAGAAAAAGGAAAGAAACATGAGTTACATATTTGAGGAAGAATACTGACCATATGAAGGTAGGGTTAGTCTGGTACATGTTCCAAATTCTCTGGAAGTGAGCTCAGCAGTTGTTTGTGTCGAGTGAGATTGAAGCTAAGGGTCAATATGAGGCAAGGGGATGAACAACTTGGCCGTGCTCTTGATCAATCATTTAATGTATATGAATCAGGATAAAGAGATTCATTGCTTCCACAGACTTCATTTGTAAGGCCTACATCTGCACAAGTGTATAGCAACAAAACATGGGACCATTAGGAAGCAATGTAATACTGGGTTTTAGATTGTCTAGGAAAATTTTCAAAGTCTTGTTGGAATGTGGATTGCACAGGTAGTCAGCCACATTCGGAGAGAATATGACCTTGAAATCCTTTCCCACCTTGCCATTGTGGTTAACTGAACAGAAGTACTGAACCCAAGCATTGGCTACACCTACACGAAGGTGAAACATCAATAACATCAACCTGGAATTAATTCAAAATGGAGAAATTTTAAGCTTGTAAATAGGAGGTACCACCATGCAATCCCCAAAGAGATTTTGTATGAATTTTTAGTCTTCACGCAAAAACACATTATCCTTTTTTTCTGACCATCTGGTAACTTTCAGTAGAAAGATCTTCAAATTCAAGAAACAAAAGAAAAAGCTGTAATTTATCACAATTTATTTTTCATTTTTTCCGAAGAACATAATCACTGTTTTATGAACTCATTAGCCTATAGCATT